>APFE030333145.1:23515-68965 GCA_000404065.3 Pinus taeda
TATATACATATTATATTATTGATAAAATCGCCTTCCATTTTTCCCATATACCATGGAGATTCGCCCATTTATTATACTTATAAATTTAGGGGGGGTTCTTAAAATTTTCCCTGGATGACCCCTACTAATCAACAAAGGTTAATTATAGCATATGACATTCAAGAAGGAAAAATGACCCTTAGTCATTTTAAGCCCAAAATGCAGCAGCCACAATCAATTGCTGATTATATCAGGACCAATCTGGAAGTCCTCTCCAAAGACATCCATCCAATGGACCAGATTGAATTGCATAAGCAAACTGGAGAAATGGTGTACTCCACCTTGGCAAACAAGGTATTATTAGCTCACAAACTGCAGAATTCATTGCACAACACCTCTGCCCAATTAGAGTTGGAAAAGGCCTCTTCATTAGCCAAGGATAACAGGATCAAATCCTTGGAATAAATTATCATTGAGCTGGGACATGATCCCAAGGATGCCAAGGGCATAAAGGCATTGATAAAAAAGAAGGAAGAAGACATTGCAGCCCTCAAAAAGCAATTAAAGTTGTCGATTACAATGCATCCACAAACCACAAAGGTTGTGCAGCAAAAAGAAGAGGAAGGCATAATGGATTTGCTAATAAAAATGAATCAAAGACTAAATGAGACAAAGCAGGAATTAGAGAAGGCATTACAGGAAAAGCAGGGAGTGTCGACCTCCTAGCCATCTCAAACAGCTCCAACAACTACAACCACTCCTCCTACAGTTACAACAGCAGTACCTCCCATTGTCCCAGCAACAGGTACATTAGCCATAGATACTTCAGCAGCAGCAACAACAACAGCACCAGGTACCAGCATAAACATAAAAGAGCTAATGAAGGCAATGAAAGAGTTAGAACTCCAAGTGTTAGAGCTAAAAGAGGCCAAAGAGAAATTGGCTAAACTAGAAGTGAGTTATGATAAATCAAAAATGACTGTGGCAAAAAGAACAAGAGAGGTAAAAGCATTGGAAAACAAAGTAAGATCCTTAGAAAAGGATCTTTCTCTTCACAAACCTCTAGCAGAAATTAAAAGGATCTTGTGGACAAATATTGGGCAATCCATCACTGATCAATGGAGATCAATACAAAAAATCCATGAGCAAATTGACTTGATAGTGCTAGAACAAGTAGAGATTCAAAAGGCGAGGACATTATTGGGACACATGCCCGAACAGGCCAACAGGTTAATACACTTTTTAAATAGCCACACCAGTGAAGAACTAGCAGCACTGGAAATCAGAGACAGGACAGGCACCATTCAGACAGTCAAGAGAGTTCTCACCATGAAGAACTTCATACAAAATCTGGAGAGGAAGTGCCAGGACATGCAAGTGGGGATAAATGCTTTTACAGAGAAGTTTACAAATTTTGCAGGAAAAGGGTCTGCCCAGTTTATTAACCAATGATCACAAAATGATGACACATGCAAACTATGCTCACAAGGTGAATACCTATGTTGCAAATCAAATCACAGCCTCATCAAGCACTTTAGAAGAAAGAGCACTCCCATCAGGCAAAGCCTGTATGACAGTTTGGAAAATCTGTTTTATATTGAACATGAAATAAAACATCTTTTCACAGTCCAGCCTGATTTCTTCATATACACTGATGCTGATGAGACTTTAATGAAATTGAAAAGAAATCAGTTACCAGGAGACCAATGGTGGCAAAGAATGTTGGAGATTTTATAACATATCTTTAATTTCTTTTTATAGCTTTGGGGGGTTGAAATTTGGTATCACACGCCATAAAGAAGAAAACAGCAGGGAACGAGAATCAAGCTGGAGCAACAGCACGGGATATCAATAGAAGACAGCTACCAGCCAACTCACTGAGCTTAACATACCTGACCAACTGAAGCAGCTAGCACAACAACAATTACTTCTTCATTTATCTCTCCCTGCTTTCAAGATCATTTATTTCTCTTCTTGAGTTGGTAGAATGAGTTATTGTTAGATATTATCTCATTCAGATATTTTGTAAAAACTTTTTGTATAAATACCTCCCCAAGCAAACTATTCGGGGTTGGTTGGTGATATCTTCTCTGGACTGTGTTGTAACTCTGAGAATTTATTGAATACAAAAGTTGTTGGATTTCATTATCGCTGCACTATCTGAATGTGAAATTGGTACTCTCGACCCTGCTACAAAATTCTTGAGTCATGTTATGGATCAATAAGTTTCTCCTCACCTGTGTTTTACTGTTTATGTGTTTATATACATCATATATGTTTCATGATCTTAATAATAGAGAAAAAGAATAGCCCGGAATTTGTTTGTTTACACTCTGTGTTCAATCTTTATTATTATTAATGTTTTCTTCAGGATTAGCATAAATAGGAATTCTTAATTGCTCTTGTTTCCCTGGTTCTTACATATTGATTTAATGCTAAGAAATTCTTAATTGCTTCTTGGTTGTAATCATTCACTTTCTTTTTGTCTGCATGTTGAAGGATTCTTAACTACCCTTCAACCACAGACTCCATCCCATCTAATTCAGCTTATGAACTGTTCCATGACTGATTACCCTACTTTTTAGTACCTCCTCCTGTCAAAAGGACCATATCCAGTGGTTCAACCTCTTGGACTCCATTAACCCAATGGATTGAACTTCTAAGACTTACACCCCTGTTCTACGGAACACCACCATCCAAAACTCAAAACTAAACCCTTGTACTTCATAACTAGCCTAATATAATCTAAAAACAACGCTAAAATTTAAAGAGAGAGCCCTCTCTGGATGCAGATTGGCTAGAATCTGTGTCTAAAAGATTGGTTTGTGGTTACCTCAGCCGTATTCCCTCCTTAGAATTTTCCTGGGGAACAACCTGAGTGATAACAGATTCGTGCATCAATACATCATTATTTCATAAAGACATTATCTCATCACAACATATATTGCAAGCATAAATAAACAAAGATAAACAGATAAAAGATATGAATTTCTCCAACGGTCTTCTTTATTGATCTTTAGTATAAGGTTACAAACTCAAAACTTCCCTTTACACTCAGCTGTAAGGATTCACGCACTCAATTGTGGACACTACTCTATGCCTCTGTGCACTCAGCTACAGAACCTTTTCCTCCTCTAAGACTTACTTCTCTGCACTAACTCTCTAAGACTCCATTTATCATACCCATAGAAAAAAACATAGATATGCCTTAGACTCACTAAGACCCACCTATTTATACAATCCCATGGTCCGCGGACCAAGGGTGGATCTCAAAACCGACTCAATATTTACATAAATGAGGGTAAAAACCCTTTTTGACTCCTATATACCTACACGCTCCACATCCACAATTCGCGGAGACTTTACCCTTTTTGTCAAAACTTATATTAAAACTTGGGTTTTTAACCCAAAACTGACCCAGGCGACCCCATTCCAACAGGCCCCCAACACAAAGGTCGTGACTCGCCCTTGAGTCACTCGGCTAGCATGGTGATCTTGCTGCAAAGATCCCCCAACTCTACCTGCATAACTGCTACTTCAGCAGCACTCTACGTGGCTGTCTACTTCACTTGCTCAACAAGCTGCTCTGTAGCGGGTCCTCTGCCAAACAGCTTGATCTTCTGATGTGTGAGTTGCAAGTTTGTCAGCTTCTCCTGAATGTTGGTTGAGAATTGGCAGGCTTCTTCCAACCAAGGACCCAACATGGCCTTAAGCACTTCCTCTCTTTTCTGCGCTTCCCCTCCTACAACTTGGCGAGGCGTTACACTATAGAAATTGAGCGTGTCGTCGCCCTAACCTCATCATACTACTTTTGGAGCTCGCGGATCTTTATACTCAATATCTCCAGGTTGGGATCTTCCTGCAGGGTCATGAATAACTTCATTGCATGTTCGAACAAAGTTATGCAGTCTACAACGACGGCATTCACGGTAGCGATCCCTTCCTGGATGGTGGCTCCGCATTGTTCCTCGACTTCAGGCGGAGTCGAAGGCTGTGACTTGAGCTACAGCTCCATGATTTTCATATTGAGTTCAAATTGAACTCTTGCCACCTCTTCCTTTACATTGCGGGCACCCGCAGCTAGTTTCCAATTCTTGGCCTTTGGTTGTGCATCCTTAGGTATGCGTAATTCTGGCACTGTTTGGCACGCCTCTACAATCGTGGCCACCAATTGGGAGTTCTGCGTTTGGATGGTATCCCTCTCCTTCAGGGCTTACATCTTCTCGGTGAACATTTGTTCATTGTTCACCTGGTACTCACTTATTAAACTGAGAGCGCGCTGCTCCCAAGCTCTCAGTTCCACTGTTACACCTGTCTGCAGCATGTGAAGAAATTCATTGGGGAGTGCTGCAATATTGAGGTCAATGTTCTTCAAGGTACTTAGGATGATCTTGTCATCGGCCGATTCCATGCTTAGGGACCCCTCTAGTAGAGCAACTATTTTGAGGTCCACTATCCATATCAGTTCTATACCCTGACTTGTCCCTCGTGGCAGGCTTGTCTGTGTGGTGCTCACCTAACCTGCGCACACTTGTATTCTGTTGGTTTGGAGCTGCAGTTCACAAAGATCCTTTTGAACATTTCCCAGTGATTGCGTGTATTGTTGCTCGAATTGTTGCAACAGTTCAGTTGTAGTGTCGTGCACCTTGTCACCCATCTCGTTAAGATCGCCCTCTATCAAGGTGATGGAATCCTGTTGCGCTTTAGCCAACTTTGTCTTTTTGCGGGAACTCTTCTGTTGTTGCTGGTATCTACACTTCCTTAACCTAAATGGGGTACTCTTCCCCTCATCGTCGCCACCTCCCTGCGCAGACTGCTCTTCTTCCTCGGTTTCAAGCGAATGGGATTTTTCGCTTTGCTCGAAGTCACGTTGTTCTTGTTCAGCATGTTCCTTTGTAGTGCGCTCCTTTTCCATTCAAGCCTTCTCTTCATATTCCTTCTTTTGCTACACGGCCAACTTCTATGCCGCCTGTTTTGCTGCATCCTTTTGTTTTTTCTCAGTTGAACTCCCCACGCCTTTTTTGGTGCCTGCCTCTAAGTCAGACGGGGTGTGCCAATCTGTCGGTCACCACTTGAGCACTTCCAGTATGGCATCATCGTTGACCAAGTACGGCAAACAAACCACTTCATTTGCAGGTCCTTCTGCGCTCGAATGTAGATGCAGTGGAAATCTGCCTTGAACTCAGCATACGTAGACGACTACTCATACAAGTTTGGGGACAACCTTGGGTGCTAGTTGATGGCCATGCGGAAGCTCGCCTCCATCGGCACCCAAAAAATCTTCGTTTATGTGACCCACGTAGGGTCCTTCATGGCCCAAAGGGAGGTGAATTGCTCGGCCTCCAGCAATCCTACCTTCAAGGGAGGAAATTGGTTGTCCTCTAGTAGATCCCATGCGACCAACATAATGGAGAGTAGTAACCACGCATAGTGGAAGGTCTTGCTCTCATTTTGGGCCTCACCAAAATTCGCAAGGAATTTGCTCCATAAGTACCTCAACTAGTTAAATTGCATGTCCTCCACACATTGTGCAGCTAATGACACCACAGGCATCAGAACCTCGTCCACGTGGCACTTCCTCGTAACTTTTCCAGCCAATATTTGGGTGGCAATATTCACCACGGGATCATTGATGGGCGTGATGGAATAGCCATGTGGCTTCTTAATAAGCTCGAACTTCTTTTTCATCTTCATTGCCAAGTATCTCTCGCTGGTCTTTCTGCCAAAATCCTTAGTCAGATTGAAACCCTCATGCGGCAGGTGCGTGATCCTATGGATGAGCATATACATGATGAGTGTAGGCACACCAAGCCATAAGTACCCATCATGCACCAAAGTAAATAGTTATTTTATATAGGTGGTATTAATGTTATAGCTCTGGTAGTGGGGCACACATAGCAGGTTCAGCAACATGGATTGTTCCACTCCTCAGATCCATTCAACTGTCTCTAACTCAGGGACACCTAAATCTCGGTAATATATGTGCCTCATATAATTTTCAGTCGCGAGGTGAGGGAATCACTCATGATCTGTCAGGTCCCAATATTCCATCTTTAGCAGGGGAACTCACGTAAGGCGCGGACCTTCAAAAGTTATCTTCTCTGTCAGTAGGGGCGTGTGAATGAGGAACTTGTCTAAGTCTGGGTCCTTAGGGACCTTCGCATTCCCTTTTCATGGAGGGATATATTCAGGTAACTTAGTGATGGGCTATGCTCCCTCAGCGTCTATATCCTCCGCACCTTGTTCAGCTTCCAAATCCACCACCTTCTCGGGTTGCTTGTCCTTCTTTTGCACTTGAGTGGAATCATGTTTCCTAGGTGACTCAGACACTTGCACCTGCCTCTTTTGTTTGTCTTTCTTTATCTTCTGGGTTTCTCACACAGGCGTAGGCTTCGGCCTCGACAACCTCAGCGTCGTAGGCACAAGAGTCGGAGATTCTATGCTCACCACCTCTAGAGCTGCACCTTCGGATGCAATGTCTCCCCCAGTGCTCACAGTCTCAGCAGGGTTTGGACCCAACATGTTTTCCAAGATGAATTTATGATTTAACTCAAGAAAAATTGAAAAAGCAGGGCTCATGACCAAATCCTCAAATAACGAGCGACTCATAAGCAATAGACAGCACAGCTCAAAAACTCTAAGGGTGCAAAGTGTTCTCTGTTGGACCGGCACACATAATTTAAGGGGACTTTTGAATTCAAATCTGATCATTCCCCCCAAAATGTAATCATTAATGCAGGTTTGGTGGAAGGTCTTCAAATATTTTATCCTTAAATGTCACCTGCCTGCTCCTCTTAACCATCTTCTGGCTATCAAATCATGAGCAATGACTTTACCGATCACTTTTTGGTTGTGTTGCGTGGCCTCTGATACTGCACGTAGCCCCTCTGTTGCATAGTTCCTTAAACTGCGCAGTGTAGTTTATAGTCCCGCGCTTCCTTACAACTACCTAGAGCGCTAATAATATCTTGTCGTCATTTAGTCATTGAGTCAGATCTCCTATATATGGCTTAAATCAGCTTCCATTCACCTTTCCTAGAAATGGTTCTCCATTCAGCTTTGTGAGCTGAACTGCGCCTCCATCTGTAATTTCTTTGATAACATATGGCCCCAGCCAATGCATATGAAACTTTCCTGGAAACTTAGCGAAATTACTATCATATAATAAAACCAAGTCATTTACCTTAAATATGTGCATCTTGATGTGTCGATCGTGCCCTGCTTTTTCACATTCCTTCTATACTTGCTGATGAAATCCAACCAAGAATTTGTCCTCTTCAAGCTCCATCAGCTACGCAAACCACTCTTCCAAGGCTCTGTGGTCCACCATCCCTGTGAAAGTTGTTATGCATAGACTAGGCATGATGTATTCCATAGGAATCATAGCTTCTACACCATAAACCAATCAAAAAGGTTTCTAACCTATTAGCTTTTTGCAAGTATTCTTGTACACCCATAATAATGTCGGTACGCGTACATCCAAGTCATTCCATTGCGCATTGCAAATATTTTTCAGCGCGTTCTCTGAGATCTTGTTAAAGGCCTCAATTGTTCCATTAGATTGAGGATGATATGGTGTGCTCTTTCGATGATAAACCTAGAACTCTTCGGTCAGTGCATTGATTGTTTCATTGAGGAAGTGCATATCACGATCACTCATCAACACTTTTGGGTAGCCGAACCTGGTTAACACGTACTCAAACAAGAACTTTGTTGTTGTGGCCCCTGTACAATCCTTCATAGGTTGTGCCTCTCCCCATCCTGTCAGATACTCCATCGTGGTGATGATATAGCGCGCACCTGTTTTCTTGCCTGGGGTTTGAATCGGTCCTACAAAGTCAATTGCCCATTTCTCAAATGGCTATAACGACACCTGAGGGTTCAAATGCAACTCATCCCTACGCGATGGTCTACCTATTCTCTGACATGCTTCGCACACCCTAGAATATGCTTTGGTATCCTTATGTAATGTAGGCCACCACAAACCGTGGGTAAAATCTTCTGCGTTGTCGCTTTTCCTGCATAGTGTCCTCCCGCAGCTCCTCCATGAGCTTCAGTGAGGATGTTGTTTCATTAAAAATCGGGCACATACCATTGGATTATCTCGCCTCAACCCATCTTATATAAATTTCCTGCAATTACTGAGAAATCTATTGTGTGCACGACTAACTCTTTCTTCTATTGACTGGTTTATCCTTCTAAAGCCATCCTTGTAGTCAAAAAGTGGATAATATATGCAAAATGGTTATCTGCTATGCACACCGCGAAGAGCTACGCGTCAGGTAGCCCTTCCTCCAAATTAGTAGGCTCCTCCCCAATTTCAATTCGTGACAAATAGTCAGGTCCTGCATTCAACCTTCCTAGCTTCACAATTACCTCAAACTCATATTCTTGAAATAGTAGCAACCATCTGCATATCTTCCCCCCCCAACACAAGCTTATTGACTAGGTACTTCAAGGAAGAATGGTCTATGTACATCTTGAAATGTTCGCCCTGTTAGCACTCCAGGAAACTCTCCTAGGTTGCAACTCGGAGATGCCTGGTAACATATAATATTCAATATTGTTCTCTGAACTATTGGAGTAAATGATGGTTTGGATCAAGCCAGATAACCATTTCAACTATGCTTTTACTCAAGACATGCATGAACACCATCAGCTTACAAGGCTTTAGACCACTAATGCTCAATAGTTTGTAGATTCAATGAATGGATGGAGAATACTTACCATACCGATAGATGCGTACATAAACATAAATGAATGGCTAGCTACAAGCAGCAAAAGAGAATACTGACTGTACCGGCAGATGCATATATGACCACATATGAATGGCTAGCTACAGGAAGTAAAGAAGCTTGCAAATCTAATTTATCAAAGCAGAGATAAGATGACAGTTATATGGCCTTATACACAAAAGAAAACATGAACAAATTGTTCAAGTGCAAGCTTAGAACAGAAGAGAAAATGGAATATTGAACATATAACAGCAAAAGAAGCTTGTATTACTAATGAATGAAGATGAAAAGCTTGAGTAGCAAAGTCTCTATAGTCTCCAAAAGTTGAACGTATATTACATCTTACTTTCAACTATTTATAGCCTATCTACAATGCTCCCGAGCTCTAAGAGGCTCGGAGTCTTAATCTATCTGATCTGTCTTGTTAACTGATTGATTCCCGCAATAAGCAAGCATGGCTCTGAGGTTTTCTCCTTCTGACAGAGGAATAACCACCTTGAGGTAGTTTGATGCATTGTCTGGGAGCTCTCTTGTGCCAAAGATGCCCCATGATGCTTGTTTTAATGAGATGAGTTTTGGCCTTTGATATTTTTGTTTGTTTTGGACAACTACGTTGTCTGCTCCATGATCTGTTGTATTCGGCCGAGTTGTGTTGTTGATGCCCATGATGCTTCTGTTTCAGGCGAGCTGCGTATTGTGGCTCCATTATCACTTTCTGGCCTCTGTTTTCCCGGCAAATTCTCTCCCAGACTATGTTGTAAGGTGGAAAGGGTCCTCGGGCCTCTGTTTTACCTTTGAAATGCAAACAATGACTGCTTCTTGTTTATAAACAAATAAAAGATGCAATATTGAAAGCCCCGCCCATTTATGTTTCTTTCATACTTTAACAGTCCTAAAAAATGATTAATTCCTCTATCAGGTTCACCCTTGGGTCGTTGTCACCTATCGCAAGTGGCCTGGCCCTGTGTTTCCCTTGTATTGAAATACTTCGAAAAACATGGGAAATACATGAAAATGGCCTTTGGTGGACTTCAACTTTTATATTTTTCACTTCCCGGACACTTTCGAGTCTGGGCTTCATCACAATCGGCATTGCCCTATCCCCCTTTGTATTTTTTTATATAACGAAATACATTAAAATGCCTTTAAAACAAGCCTTCCCGTAGACTTCAAAATTTATGAAATAGCATATATAATGTCGTCGGGTCCAGTCATCGAGTCGCAACGGGCCATGGTTAGTGCTCCTTAATGTTTCTCTTATAGCAATCTGGCGATGTAACGTGGGCTGTCGATCTGCACATGTGATTGGCAGTCCACGTTTAATCGTCGATCGCAATCACTCATTCCATACTGCCTCTGTCAATACCTCTGCCAATGCGACCTGCATATAGCGACCCACCAATCTGATCATCGGCGATCGCTGATTGGTGGTGTTTTACGCCCAACCTTAAGTCCTTTGTGTTGGCCAATATGCAATTTGCTACTTAGATCTAGGTTGTTGATCGGCCAGATCTAACGGCTATTGTGCCTTCTCAGTTTTAAGCCTGCAATAATGGTTTTTTTACTGTTTTAATGCATTTTTTGCCTTCCGATAGTGCATTTCTACCGTTCCAAGGACTCTCCTCCCTCGCTTGTTTCGATCTTTGGATCATCTTAAGCACTTTTGCAAACTTAGGGAGTGTTTTGGAGCATATTTGGATCCATTTGCATGATTGTAAGCAAACTTTGGAGACGTTGGGAGTGTTTTGGATCCATTTTTGGGCCAAACGCCAACAAAGCTAACATTGGCTCCTTCTGCGCGCGATCAACAGTCCATGTTTAATCGCTGATCGCAATCACTCATTTCACACTGCCTCTGTCGATACCTCTGCTGATGCGACCCGCAAATAGCGACCCACCGATCCAGTCATCGGCGATCGTGATCGACAGTGTTTTGCACCCAACCTTAAGTCCTTTATGTTGGCCGATATGCGATTTGCCACTTAGATCTGGGTCATTGATCGGCTAGATCTAACGGCTGCTATGCCTTCTTGGTTTTAAGCCTGCGATAATGATTTTTTTACTGTTTTAATGCTTTTTTGCCTCCCGATAGTGCATTTCTGCCCTTCCAAGGGCTCTCCTCCCTCGCTTGTTTCAATCTTTGGATGATCTTAAGCACTTTTGTAGACTTAGGGAGTGCTTTGGAGTATATTTGGAGTATATTTGGTCCAAACGCCAGCAAAGCTAACAAAGGATCCTTCTAGGGATGAAATCCTCCCTGTGAGGTTTCAAGGATCACAGATCAATGCCTTTCCTGTAAAACAAGATCAAATCTTCCTCCTAGTGTTGCATTGGGCACGGAGTCTATTTAGCATGAAATAAAAAATTGAAAACAACACATTTACAATACCAAAGCTTAAAAGCCTTGACTGAAATAAAGTTTGAAGAACAGCCCATTGATTCAGCCATCAAAAACATCTTCTCCTCCTTCCTTTGATGCATCCCTTTTGAGAAAACAGTCATCAAACTAAAAATTGACCCTTTTTACCTTTCTATCGAAGGTTTCTTTCTCTTGGTCAATGTGCATATCAGCAAATTCATCAAAGACTTGCAAAAGCCTATTAATTTGATCATCTACTTCAAAAACTTTCCAGCACTTGACATTATCAGGCAGAGATGGTCTATATTTCACCTCACCTCTGTATGATTTCAGCCTTGGATGTTTTTCTTGGAAGGTTTTGTACATTTGTTGCATAATAAGGTCTGCTTCATACTCTATTGTGTCATTTGTGACCTGAAAGTTAATATAAAAGATGAATCAATGCATTCTTGTGTGGGGGACACAAGGACTTCACTTGTTCTTACAGCGTCCTTAGAGCAAGCCCTGTCAAAGAACATGTCCCAAATCTATGGGCCTTCTTCCTCTATGATTTAGCAAACTGGTTTTTTAAGCTGCGTAGAGGCTGTTATAAAACTAGCTCACGAAAAGATAGAAAAGAGAGATCAACGCCTTAGAATTCAACCTCTTCGAGGGGGCAACCTCCTTTGCATTACACAAATGAACAATTCTTGGATGATTCAAATGACAAAACCTCCTTTATATGTATAGGAGTCTAAGGAGTCATAATATAACCCAGCTGACCTAACAATAATAATATAAAGCCACAAAAATAACAATAGAGGGATTCTATGGGGCACAGTAATAAAAATATGGGGACAATAGGGGCACAACAATATTAAGAAGGGATAAAACTACAAGAGTAATGGGGTAATCACTAGTATTATAGGGACCTAACAGAGGCCAACTAATAAGGATTGGTAATGTCAAGACCGAGTTTATCCATGATAGCCTTGGGCATTGGATTATGGCTAGCTCCAATGTCCAGAAGGAAATTATGAAGGATTTTATCATGAATAATCTGAGAGACATAGAATGATGGGGAGTTGTCTTCACACTTTTCAGTCATTGGGCTGAGAATAACAGTTGGTTGGTGATCTTGCAGATTTACATAATCAGTGGAATCTTGGATGGCATTAGGCTGAAGAGCCTCAAGGATAGATTTCTTGAAGGACTCATTCTTCACTGGTTCAATCAAAGAAATAGGTATTCTTGGCTTCTGAGTTTTTGATTGAAAACTAAAAGAAAAAGGGGACTTATCAAGGCCTCTTACCTCTATGGCTAGAGTTTTGAGGATGATAGGATCAACTGTTGGTTGCTTCTGCTTATTAGCTTGATGTTCTGCAAGGAAAGTAGCTTTATGAATAGGAGTTTCCTTGACATTATTCATCATCGACCTCATACTATATTGGTGTTGATATTCAGTTTGTAGAACAGCTTCACCATCCCATTCTTGGTTGATCTGGTCATTCAATAATGACTTCTCATAGGAAGCTTTGGTTAAAAAAGTGGCGCTGCCTTTGTTTTCCATACAATGGATCTCATCATCTTCCTCAAACTGCTCTTCTTCCATGATTGCCTTTTGAAAATGGGTCTTCACCTTTTGGTCTTCATTGACATCTTTGTTTCTTTGCAAAATCTGCAACTCCTCATTTGCTCTTCTATATGGATTTGGATTTGGAGGAGCAAAGGTGTTAGGAACTCTTCCTTTCCCAGAGTGTTGCTCAACCTTTAATTTGGAAACTTCAGAGGCTAATGACTCTATCATCTTAGCCATTTTATCAATCTTGGGATCTGAAGATGATGAAGGCTTGCCCCTCTGTCTCCTTCTATCAACATTACCTTTGAGCTTTTCTACAGCCATGATTTTTTATTCTACTTCCAGGGCTGCATCTTGCATATCAGCCAAAGAAGCACATCACCTCTCCATCAATAGTAAACAGAAGTCAAAATCAAAGGCACTGGCATAGATGAGTCTAGCAGAGGTAGTGGTGGGTTTTACTTCAACTGGTATCTTGTTGTACATGTGATTAAATCTCTGATTAAAATCAGACAGCAACTCACCATTTTCCCTCTTTAAGTTTCCAAACTCAGTGTCGTAGTAAAGGAGATCCTTCTTATCCCCCCAATGCTTTAGGAATGCATCATCTAAGGCCTCAATATCTGCTATAGATCTTGGGGTCAGTTCCCTGAACCATTTTCTAGCCTCTCCATCTAGGCTTTTGACAAAGACTCTCATCCAGACATCATCTTCACTAATGTGCAAGTTATCAGCATAGCTATAGAATGACTCAAGATGTTCTTCAGCTGAAACACCTTCAGTTCTAGTGAACTTAGGCATATACTTCTGATATTCTCCAGTAGGCATGGCATTCAAAGGAGTGGGTAGTATTAGAGGTCCATACCTAGCATCTATGATTCTTTCTATTTTGGTAGGTGCTTGTGGACCTACCACAGCTGTGGTGGCTAAAAGAATACTGGCAATCTGAATGACAGAGGGTTGAGGAGTGATTGATAAGATTAAAGGAGTATGATGGAAAGGAGGTGAGGTTTCCTTTGGGAATACAACAAAAGGAAAACCTAAAGAATAAGGAGCTTTATGAATATCTAAGAGTTTTTCTTCACTGCTAGTATTAGAAGCTATACTCTCAACATATATTTGTTCTATTACAGGACTTACTTGATATAGGAGATTGTTAGGTTTACCTGAACCTGATGCTCCTTTCTGCAATAAATTTCTTTCTTTGATGGTCATTTAAGGGTCAGGTACTGGGTCAGCTTGTAGCTTCTGAGGATTTCTCCGAGTATGCCTCACAAACTGAGCGAGAACTACGATGTGGAGTCGCCAAGAGGTTTGGCCTCCAGTATAATCGCCAGATAGATGATTACAACCAAAAATGTGCCTAAAATTTGTCTATCATCAAAGTTGTATCTGTGTTGTTTCCCAGGGAAGATGAGCTTCAATTTCCTCTCCCCGGTAATGGCGCCAATTATGTTAGCACTCCAGGAAACTCTCCTAGCTTGCAGCTCGGAGATGCCTGGTAACATATAATCCTCAATATTGTTCTTTGGACTATTGGAATAAATGATGGTTTGGATCAAGCCAGATAACCATTTCAATTATGTTTTTACTCAAAACATGCATGAACACCCTCGGCTTACAAGGCTTTAGACCACTAATGCTCAATAGTTTGTAGATTCAATGAATGGATGGAGAATATTGACCATACCGACAGATGCATACATAAACATAAATGAATTGCTAGCTACATGCAACAAAAGAGAATACTGACTGTACTGACAGATGCATATATGATCACATATGAATGGCTAGCTACAGGCAGTAAAGAAGCTTGCAAATCTAATTTATCAGAGCAGAGATAAGATGACAGTTATCTGGCCTTAGACACAAAAGAAAACATGAACAAATTGTTCAAATGCAAGCTTAGAACAGAAGAGAAAATGGAATATTGAACATACAACGACAAAAGAAGCTTGTATTACTAATGAATGAAGATGAGAAGCTTGAGTAGCAAAGTCTCTACAGTCTCCAGAAGTTGAACGTGTATTACATCTTACTTTCGATTATTTATAGTCTATTTACAATGCTCCTGAGCTCTAAGAGGCTCGAAGTCTTAATCTGTTTGATATGTCTTGTTAAATGATTGATTCCCTCAATAGACAATCATGGCTGAGAGGTTTTCTCCTTCTAACAGAGGAATAACCACCTTCAGGTAGTTTGATGCGCTGTCTGGGAGCTCTCTCGTGCCAGAGATGCCCCATGATGCTTGTTTTGATGAGCTGCGTTGTGGCCTTTGATATTTCTATTTGCTTTGGACAGTTGTGTTGTCTGCTCCATGATCTTTGTTGTCTTCGGCTGAGCTATGTTGTTGATGCCCATGATGTTTTTGTTTCGGGTGATCTATGTCTTTTGGCTCCATGATCACTTTCTGGCCTCTATTTTCTCGACAAACTGTCTCCTAGACTATGTTGTAAGGTGGAAAGGGTCCTCAAGCCTCTGTTTTCCCTTTGAAATGCAAACAATGACTACTTTTTGTTTATAAACAGAGAAATGATGCAATACTGAAAAACCCGCCCATTTATGTTTCTTTTGGACTTTAACAATCCTAAAAAATGATTAATTCCTCTATCAGGTCCGCCCTTGGGTCGTTGTCGCCTATCGCAAGTGCCTTGGCCGTGTGTTTCCCTTTGTATTGAAATACTTCGAAAAACACAGGAAATACATGAAAATGACCTTTGGCGAACTTCAACTTTTATAATTTTCACTTCCCGGACCCTTTCGAGTCTACGCTTAATTGCAATCGGCACTGCCCTATCCCCCTTTTTATTTTGTTATATAACGAAATACATTAAAATGCCTTTAAAATAGGCCTTCCTGTGGACTTCAAAATTTATGAAATAGCATATATAATGCAGTCAAGTCCAGTCATCGGGTCACAACGAGCCATGGTTAGCACTCCTTAATGTTTCTCCGATAGCGATCCAGTGATGTAACGTGGTTCGTCGATCTACGCGTGCGATTGACGGTCCACGTTTAATCGTCGATCGCAATCGCTCATTCCACACTGCCTGCGTTGATGCCTCCGCCGATACCTCCACTGATGCGACCCGCAGATAGCGACCCACCAATCTGATCATCGGTGATCACTGATCAGCGGTGTTTTGCACCCATATGCAATTTTCCGCTTAGATCTGGACCGTTGATTAGCCAGATCCAATAGTTGTTGTGCCTTCTCAGTTTTAAGCCTGCTATAATGGTTTTTTGAGTGTTTTAATGCATTCTTTGCCTCCCGATATGCATTTCTGCCCTTCCAAGGGCTCTCCTTCCTCACTTGTTTCGATCTTTGGATGATCTTAAGCACTTTTTCAGACTTAGGGAGTGTTTTGGAGCATATTTTGATCCATTTGCATGATTTTAAGCAAACTTTGGGGACTCTAGGAGTGTTTTGGATCCATTTTTGGGCCAAACGCCAACAAAGCTAACACACCCAACAGATAGTGTTTGAACTTTTGGAGCATGTACACCATAATGAATCCTTTACACTTTATCATTAAGTAATTCTTCTCATCCTTTGACAAATTTCTACTCGCAAATTCTATAGGATGATCCATCTCTCCTTCACCAGCCTATGTCATCACTGCTCCCAACGCAATACACAAAGCATCAACGTGCACATGGAATTCCTTCTTCCAATCCGGGAAGACCAAGATCGGCATGGTGACCATATTTTATTTTAATACATCCAGACTACGCTGATATTCTTCATCCCAACATAATGTACATCCTTCTTTAATAGCTTATCCATAGGCACGGTAATCTAAGCATAGGCCTTAATGAATTTTCAATAATATCCAGTATGGCCCAGTGTTGCGCGCAACTGTTTGACACTCCTCCGGGCCTCCAAATTGATTATCACCGCGATCTTGGTAGGGTCCACCATTAGTCCTTTCTTTCACACCACATGACCCAGCAAAATCCCAAAGGGGACGCAGAATAAGCACTTCTTCAAGTTCAACGCGATCTGATACCTTCAGCACATATCCAACATTAAGCGTAGATTGGCTACATGGTGCTTTACTAACCCAAACACTGTCCAGTCATCAAAATATACCTCCAAGAATTTTTGGATAAAATCCTTGAACATCGTGATGACTACGTAAGAGAATATTGTCGGCACATTCTTGAGTCCAAACGGCATCACAGTATACTGGAAACAACCCCATTCCGTCGCAAAGGTTGTCTTACTCCTGTCTTCTGGCACAATCTTAATCTGATGGTATCCGGAGAACCCATCAACGAATGAGTAGGCCTCCTACCCTCCCACATTATCCAGTACCTCATCAGTAAATGGCATCTGGAAAGGATCATGGATGCAGGCATCGTTAAGCTCTCTTAGATCTACGCAAATTTGTGTTTTGCCCTTCTGCTTCTTATCCTGAACCACCGCTCACCCAATCATATTCTTCAGCTGGTTCGATGATGTCTACTTCTAGCATATTATCCAACTCTAAGTGAACATTTTCCTTGTATTTGGGATTAAGGTGATATGGCCTCTGCTTAATAGGCTTCTCATCTAGCTTTAAGGTAATTTTCATCACACCCAAGTCACCTATGATAACTTTTAAGTCCAAAAATTTTGTAGGAAAAAGATCCTAATACTCGCAAAGTAACTCAACAACTTTATCCACTATGGCATCATCCCAGTAATCTTCTATCTTTGCAAATTTTTGTTCTGCTTCAGTATCGATGTTCACTTGCTTGGTTTTCAGTGGCACAGTGATGTCCCAATTTTCTATGTGCAGGCCTTCAACCTCGTGGTGGCCTTCGACCTCTGGGATATTAATATTTCTTGGATCTTCTCCCCCTCAACAGTTACATTATAGAATTCTAGCGCATGGTGCAGTTGGGTGCTCCAATCTGGTTGAACCAACTCCAAAGAATCCTGCGAAATTCTGAATATCGTCGCCTTAACCTCCTGCAAAGCTTCATCAATGCTTTCAAACCCATATTCAAAACTAAAGGTCATTAAGAAACCCTCCCTTAATATATCCCACTCAATGGTGTCGTGGCAGAGCTATGTTTCTAGGTACCAATACATATGGATTATATCCAAAGTATCATAGAATAAGTGCACCCACTTTGGCTGCGGCTCTGTTCCGTAGACTTTAGTCCATTTTGCCAAATGATCACACGGATCATTTCTCCCATCATATTTCTCAGTTAATCGTGCCTTCGAATGACCAAATCACAACCTCATCATCTTCCTATAAGTGTGCCATTCATCAAAGTTGTCTTTGTGCGTACCCCACCACCGTGCGAGCGTAGCACGCAACACCAAGTCCAGCGCTTGAAAGTGATGATCCTCGGGTACTTCTATTTCAAAGGCATCCAAAAATTTATCTACATTAGTTAAATGATCATAATAGGGTAAATTTCTTACCTTCGATGACACACAGTGCAACGATTTTGTCATCATGTTACAGAGCAACGTAGATACTTCATGCAACCGATTATACCAATGCTCCAATTCCTCATATGAATCTGAGGTATAGGAGCTTTCGCAATCCCACGCAATCTGCCCATCAACTATTGGATTAATCTAGTCTTGTTTTCATGCTGTAATCTTGTAGATTTGGTCCAAATCATCATCACTTTCTTCATAGTCACGGAATGCTTCGGTATAGCATGGTCCTTCTACAAGGTCCAATGGTACTACCACGCGGAGCGATTTCCTTTCAAACAACATTGTCCGCTTCTTCAAGTTGATGACCCCATTCATATCAATAGCCCAATCAATTCCAAGGAGCATGAGGTATGGATTGTTGTCGTTGATAATTTCTATCATTTCAAAATTAGCCAACGCACTCGCACCTTCGATATCTACAGTTACTCTATGTAACCATCCCATATGGATGATCTTCTGTTGGTTTTCCATTCTAAGCTAGATCGGATACCACTGCAATGCAAGTCTCCACATTCTCTCCCATGTCTGTTTAGGCAAGACGTTCGCGTCAAACCCCAGATCCAAAATAGCCTAGTCCATCTCATAGTCTCCTATTTGCACGGTGAGCCTCATTTCATGCCCTGTTCTTGCCTTATGCTTTCCAATATTCCTAACTACGCAGTGTCCATAAGTATTACTTTCCTTACCAACACACTTATTTATCAATTCTTGTAGCCCCGTTACAGCCTTTCTATCACGTAGAAGTTTCATATAGGTTTCCAAGAACATGGTGAGTACATAGGAGTCAATATCTATGGGTGCGCTAGTTCCTGGTAGTTTTTCATCACTGCCTAAGGTAGATGTCTTAGTGAAGTGTTTCTTTGCCTCCATAAATGTCTCCTTTGCACACTCCAAATCGAAGCCAACTTCCTTTTCTAGGGCCTTACGGACCCACCCACTTTCTTCAAGTTGTTTTCCCTTATCATCACTAGTCATTATTCCACTTGTTAGCATGATATTTATATTTGGATCTCCGTCCTAGGGCTCATCCCTCATCATCTGAAAGTTCTGGGTAGGCTGATGAGGATGCACCTTCTTCTCATGCATCTTAGCTATCAACACAGGGCATTCTTCTATTGTGTGGTCAAACTGAGTGCAGTATTGACATGACAGGTGTGTCTAATTCAGACACTCCCATGCGTAGTGCCCTAATGTCTCACAATTATAGAAAATGACCTATCCATGACCTCTACCACGTCTTCCTACTCCTCGACCTCATCTGCGCCCCTGATATCCTTTGTGTGTTCCCGCAGCGCCCTGATTCAGAGGTCGAGTTTTTGCTTGCATTCTATACGTAGCCATCCTCTCCATCATTAATTTGTAGCTATGGAAGTGAAGCTCATTGTGGCCCACTAATTTGCAGAAATCGCAGAACAATTGTTGTGGTGTCTGCACAAACTTTTGCAGCAAATGACAATTATCTATTATGTGTTTTTTGGCCACCTAACAAATAGTGCACCATAGTGCGGGTCCCGCACTTGGGCCTGTTGGAGCTTCCTATCTCAGGGGCATCGGTCCTCCCCCTATAATGTAAGTTGCAAAGACATGGCAGTGGTATTTATCATGCCCCTTGCTTTTACACTTGAGGCACTAGATTTCCTCTCGCACCTCTGGCCTGACCTCCTTTTCTTTTTTCAAGCTCTAAAATTCCAAACAAAGGTTCTGCAACTACAAGTGAATTTGTTAGACTCCCAAAGACGCATCTTGAATAGGAATTTCATGTAAACTCATTGCAATTTCTAGAGCTTCCACCTAAGTTCCTATCTTTTGTTGTGATAAAGAAATCCTTAAGTGGGGCAGGAATGAGGCTATAAACCACTCGTGGTGCTGACTATCAGTGAGATGCATATTAGCTTTGTGGATTACACACTTCAATCTTTGTTCTAACTCCTAGGGCATTTCACCGGCCCTCATCATGATTTCCTTGAATCCAATTACTGATTGCGAGTCAGACTTAGGCTTACCGAATTATTTGTTCAAAGCGGCTTGAGTGTCTGCTAATGACGCCAACGGATTATCGGTGTAGTACTTAACGTAGCATGTCAGCACATGATCCTGCAGAGCAGTAGCCAACTACACCTTCTTTATATTATCATCCATAATTTTTTGTGCTATCCACACAAACTTCACAACAAATCAAAATTGATCTGCAACCTCACTTCCTAGGCCCTTGAAAATAGGCACCTTCATTGTATTCGACATGTTGAACGATGGTGGTGGTGGTGGTGGTGGTGTGGCTGAAGGTGTATGTTGTGGAGGTGAAGGTGGAGGTGGTGTGGATGGATGGTGTATCCATGGAAAAACCTGCCTTATCAACTGGACAATGCTCTGCAACGAGGCCTGTACCACTCCCTCATCATCACTTGAAGGAGGTCCAATCAACGGGCTATATTCAGGACCTGTTTTTTCTTGATTTCTAAATCTTCGTCCACTTCGCGTAGATCCAAACATCAAGGCAATGGCATAACCTATTTTTCACACAAGAGCATCTTAATCCAGGTATTCAATGATCTCAAATACTTACCTCGTGGTTCCTTGAAGAAGCGTTGCTCTGCTTCACTGTAACTGACTGAGGTGTCAACCGTTAACTCTGTAACAAATGCTCCTATAACCCGATCAAGCCAATTGTCAAGAGCACACGCGATCTTATCTTCAGAAGCTTCCAACCTCCGCACTAGATCTAGGGTCCACACCATTGGACCGTCAAGCCTCCACCTTCCTTGGTCGTCTACCAACTTAGTTATCCACTCATATAGTTTGATCAAGAAGGTGCAGAAGAAAATTTCATGTATTTATGCGTACAAATATTTGTCCAACCACTGCTCTTTTGTCAAGCATGGATTTTTGTTCTCTTGCGCCACGAATTCATGGATCTTCCTATCCAACCACTTCTCAAATTCTTTTTTGGTCGGATTTCAGTGATGTGAAATCACACATCTCTTTATGCAGATCTCGGTCCCAACAACGAAACCATTTGTTGGATTAGTGGGTCCTGACCCAGGTTTAGAGTTATTTGTGCCAAACAAAACCCTACACTACTGGCCCTTTTGGCATCAACCTGCATAGTGCAGACTAAATTCTCAGCTAAAGTTGTATGGGGGGATCCTGGAACCAAGCTTCCGCACCTAGAGATCAGTGTGATGTCCCTTTTATGTCTTAGATCTGCCTTCACGTAGATCTCTAAGCCTTTAGGGCTTGGCGCTTTAATTTCCTTCCAATGGCCTCTAAACCTTCAGGAAGATCTACAACTAGATTTTGTGGACCTTTAACATATAGGTTATCTAATTACGTGCATCAAAGACTAGTCTCGGATCGAAATTCACTCAGATTAGCTTAAGTGATTAATAAACATAATAGAAAGTAATATAACCTTCGCGTAAATACTTAACATGCATTGCATTTGATTAATAAGACTTATTTAGTAGATTCGCGCATCAATACATCATTATTTCATAAAGACATTATCTCATCACAACATATATTGCAAGCATAAATAAACAAATATAAACAGATAACACATATGAATTTCTCCAACAGTGTTCTTTATTAATCTTCAGTATAAGGTTACAGACTCAAAATTTCCCTGCGCACTCAATTGCAGGGATCTGTACACTCAGCTACGAACTCTACTCTAGGCCTCTATGGACTCAGGTGCAGAGCCTTTTCCTCCTCTAAGACTTACTTCTTTGTGCTAACCCTCCAAGATTCCATTCATCGTACCCATAAAAAAAAACATAGATTTGCCTTAGACTCACTAAGACACACCTATTTATACAATCCCATTATCCGCGAACCAAGGGAAAATCTCAAAATCGACTCAATCTTTACATAAATGAGGGTAAAAACCCTTTTTGACTCCTATCTACCTATGCACTTCGCATCCACAATTCACGGAGACTTTACACCTTTTTGTCAAAATTTACATCAAAACTTGGTTTTTTAACCCAAAACTAACCTAGGGGACCCCATCCGAACAAACCCATTATGTATTGTTGGATTGGTTTCACACATATGAGTTGTTTGTGGAATTAAATGTTACTTACATTGTTTATTGTATTTAATATTATCTCTATTTGCAAAAAATGAAATAACACTGACATTATTTAGAATACAAATCTTATGGGCTATTTTCAACCCTAAGGGCAATTTTTCCCTAAGGCATACTACATTGGTATTAGAGTTGGCTCTCTTGCAGTAAGAATTAGTTTCCTTGTAGGGAAAGGAGTACATAGAGTTCATGCATAAATCAAGCAAGGGAGGCCAAAATTGAACAGATAGGTTCCAAAATCTCTCTACAAGCAATCATGTGCTTGTCTTCTAGTCTAATCCTATCATATCCCAATAAAAAGGAGTTTTTTCCTATTATTTGAAACCAACTTGGGTGGCCTTTTGTCGAAGAGTATAGCCCGATCTAATATTAGCCAAAAGAACTACAAAACATTCTAGAGGGTTCTTTGGTACAAGACTTAATCCAGCTTGATAATTGGTTATATCACGTGTATAAAATATATTTCATTCAAGACATGAGTCTTGCTCCTTCAAGTGAACACGAAATATTTTCGATAGAAAAGGATATGGAAGGGGCTATGACCACTATACCTTCTTCTTATTTACCTTCTCAAGAAAGAAACATAAATGAAATAGATGTTGGGTTTCCATTATTGCCTAATACTTCTTCATCATCATAAG
Source organism: Pinus taeda (assembly GCA_000404065.3). Taxonomy (NCBI): domain Eukaryota; kingdom Viridiplantae; phylum Streptophyta; class Pinopsida; order Pinales; family Pinaceae; genus Pinus; species Pinus taeda. The sequence continues at coordinate 46,321 of APFE030333145.1, forward strand.
GGAATACTTTGGAAGTATCAAAAAAAAGTTGTATTTCCATCATATGCAAGAAAAGAGTTTGAAAATGTATATTTCAAGGAGGTAATGATCAATATGTCTCAGAATACGGATGCTAATCTTGGCCCTATCCCCAATTAATCTGATGGAGTTGAAACTATCACATACAATATTATAGGTATAAGTGCCACTAGGCAACTTAAAATGGAAGAGATTGTTACTAAGGTACAAAATTGTCAGGTGGGTAGTGTTAAGTCATTCACATTCCTGAACAAAACAAAGAGTGGTATAATAGAATAGTATTGAGATTATTATTTCTCAACCCAATGTTTCTCAAACAGAGGGAGTAATTGTGCATGTGAAAAAAAAATTGTCCTTCCAAATTCTTTGGGGAAAAGTAATTCAAGGAAGAAAAACAATTAGGATGTCTAAAAACTGGCATTCATAAAATTTCGAGGGCAGTTTTCCTTATCCTATTGTAGAGTAATAAAAGATTATGTAATGATTTGGTTCTTGCTACAGTATCATAACTACTGCTGGCTAGATGTTTAGATATGAATTTATTGTGTTAAATGATGTTATAATTTTTACTATTGTTGATTATATTGTTGTACTTTTTTCCCACATTATTATTGTTTTCTTTAGTATGTTTCACTAAATATGGTGTTATAGACATATATTTTCTTAACCATGGTGAATTGGTAACTCATTGGATGAATTTCCGCAAGCCCTAAGATCAAACCTATATATATAGCACCAAGAGTATATCAAATAGTTCGCAAGCCCAATATACCAATAACTTATGACGTAGCAAGAGCCGAGACATCGTGAACCACACCAAGGAGCTCTATCCAAAGGGTCTCCTACTCTTCAAGCCTTATCGCAATGGACCAACATGTTCTTCACGAGAATTGAAACCAGGTGGATGGGATAACAAACCATTATCCCAACCACTCAGTCACATGTATTTGGTGCAGTCTTTGTAGCCCATAACAGTTTGCAACTAGTAACAACAGTGTCCAAGCCCCAAATAACAACATAATTCATATCATATTTGAAATCAAATACCAAATTTCCAATTATGCTCATAATAGTGCTCCTATGCTGCAAATTTAAGCCAAGTAATAGGTGTGATCAATTATTGAAGAACCAATACAATAATTTCTTATTTAAGGCTCTAGAGACTCATATCGCTATGTATAATTTATTATTGCAGCATAGTCTTATATTTAAATATTATAATGCACAACACATCCAAGTTGGGAGGGAAGGGAATTCATCTCGATAATAGCTAGAAAAGAGAGCGAAATTTCAATAAAATGTGTCAAGGGTGCAGGAGAAATGGAGGGAGCATGGGATATACAGGATGTGGCAACACATAAAACAAATTTTACACACACATAATGTCTAAACCAATAGAAATGGTAAATATAGCTAGATAATATTGTAATTTTGGATACGATGAAATAAATATGCACATTGTAAACACCAAATTAAATGATTTTTAAAATTGGTGAATCAATGATCTTCCCATTCAAAGGAAAATTAAGAATAAAACAGTACATTATCACCATAATCTAAACGAAAATATTAAAAAGAAAAAAGGGTGTAAGGGTGTATCATTAACCTAGCTTAGATAAAACATATTGATCTTCTAGATTCATGCAATCTAATAATGCCCCCATTATTGTCACTATCCCTTTACCAAGGCTCATCACTACTGCAAGTATCCCCTTGTATTTAGTTGCAGAATTTTTATTTGTAAGTGAATTTTAGTTTTAGGGTTTTGTTTGAGGTGTAGATTTGTTAGTAAGTTACATTAGGTTAATAAACAAGATATGAGTTTGATAAAAAGAAAAATTTAATGTAATTTAAAGTTACAACACAAACGTGGCCAAGGAGTAGTAGGAGATTGTCAAAAGTGTCATGTCTCCCTGTAGGAAGCAAGAGTGGTAAAATAAAGACAAATCATCCATCTAGGTATAGGGGATGGCCATGTTATGAGCATCCACTTTTAGTAAGACATGTCCTGGTAAATTTTTAAGGTATCCCTAGAAAATAAGGGATGGCCAAGAAAAATTACTTTATATCTTGGCAATTCCATCCCTAATGGATGTAGTAGATTTATCATAGACCCCTGACATTGTGTACAATTGGTTAAAAAAAATATGCATAGTTAATTATTATAATAAAAAATGTAAATAATAAGTATATGTCATTTCCTTAACTTCTTTCTCATCATAGACGTTTATCAATCTTAGAATGAAAAGTAGAATGAAACTTCCTCACGAAATAGTGGATACATGATTAATTTGATCATTTGGAAACCCATATAGATGGGGATTACATGAAAAGAACAGACAAGTTGCCGGTGTTAGCACTCGGAATGAACCTCAAGGCTGAGAAGAGGCAATTCTGAGGTAACCACAGTCTAAACTTTTAATCTGGCATCTAGTCCTGCCAGATCAGAGAGGGCTCTCTCTTTGCCAATTGAGGGTAGCTGAAATAAATGACTCTTAGGCTAGCTATGAAGTGCAGGGACTTGTTTGAAATTTTTGGGTCGAAAACAGCAAGAGAAGGGACTATTGGGCTATGGAATCGAGGCCAATTTCTGCAAGCAAACTTAGGGCAAAGTAAGTGCAATGTTCAACCAGGCAAATATGTAAATGAGAGAAGAAAAGAGGAAAAATCCCGCTGCCCTGCAGGAACCAATCAGGGATGAATCTCCAGTGGCAGCTTTAGAAGAAAGAGAAACGCAGGGTTACTAAATAGAGCATCTAACAGAGGATGGATTCTACAAAGATAACCACTACATTTAACAACAAAATCATTGCGAAAGGAGCATCGTGCACGAATGGATTCCTAACACTTCCCTTAGATAATGTTGTAACAAGAATTAGCAAAAAAAACAAAGTATGTAAGTGAATTTACGAGAAAAACATGTCGGACATTAAACACCGTGATGGATCCCAAATCTAAAGGGCAGAAACTACTCCATTAAAATAATATTCAGGAAAAGCTTTACATGGTCCAAAGCAGCCTCACTCTGCTGCAAAATCGAACCCTTACATCTTCAAAAAAATTCCTACATATACCCTATTACATCTTAATTTGGATTTCCTAAACATAGGAATCAAAATAATTAAAATAGAAAAAACAAACTAAATATGTTTTTTATGTGGTCAAATAAAATAAATCAAACTTATAGCTAAGGAATTAAATCACATCAAAACAAAACAATAGGTTTGATGTCACAAGTCGAATTGTTGAAGGTGTCATCGATGGAAATCTGGGATTTTTTGAGATGTTGATCGATCATCTCCCACCTGCACCCTATAGATGCCTTGGATTCTTGAAATATTTGCCATTTGTTTGTTTAAAGTTTTGAATACTACCACCTCTCCTTCAAAAACTCAATGTTGTTGATTTCATGGCTAAAATACTTGCCATCGGTTCCTAGAAAGATTCAAATAATGCCACATCTAGTTATGATTCTTCATCACTGTCATTCACTAAAACTGATGAATATTTCACATCCTGAAGATGAACCATCGTTGTTGGTTCAAAACGTCAATTGGAAGGAAATCTAATGCGATGTATCTGGAAGACAATCTGCACAAATTTGGAAATAGCTTTTGCTTTCTTGGAGGCAGCGCCTGAAGAAGTCTTGGAAGGAGCAGCCTTGGTTGCAAAGCCAAACTTTAATGTCTTTCACGGATCCTATACTGCAAGAGATGTTGCAGTTCTTACTATGCCAGAGGCTGGGACAGAACAAGAGTCCTCTTGTTGTTGTTGTGACCTTTGGGCATCCGCAATCTGAAAAAATTTAACTGTTTCCCTTTCCATCCCATTTTTTGCAATAGCCTGAATCCAATATTTAAGGATGTCAACTGCTTGTCTACAAATGCCTGCTCCAAATTGTTAGTATCTAGATTTTCAATCGGTCTATGATTTATAGGAAAATGGAAATATTCACCCAGATCCTCAACAAGAGATGCTTCATATGCCTCTTCATGCTTTTGTTGATGTTTTTCCCGAGCACTCATTCCATTTTGATATCAGACCACTGGTTCTCACTTTTGACAAATCATCTTTGCTACATAACTCTTCTCATCAAGATCTCCATGTTTTCTTTTTGGTTATCCTTCACATGCAGCTATTAAATGATCAATCTGACCATAAAGGAAGCATTTTCATTGTTGCCCAGGTGTAAACACAATCTATCTCAAAATATAATGGCTTTCACCGTATTGTCTCTTGCATTGTAATGGATTTCATAAGATGTCTTTGGCACACTATAATGGGTCTTGCTCATTGTAGTGACTCTCACATCATGGAAATGATTCTCGCAGATGATAGGCGCATAAGCATTGCCCCAAGACTAGCTCCACAAGGCAAAATGCCTCCAATTAATATTGAGAAAATGGGCTGCAGATATGGGGTGGTTGTAACCATCAATCAAATGGTTGGTGTTTGATAAGCAATAAGCGATGGGAAAACTGATGAAGAATCGTTGATCATTTGCAGCAAATAGGTTCAATGTCGTGCGATGTTTATGTCCATTAAGGCGCTCGATTAGAGGGAGTTATCATCATCGAATAGTGAATGGTTTCAATGGGTAGTGAGCATCAATAAAGCAATGGTCACCACTGAGGTCACATGTGGCCAAGCATAAATTGCCAAGGGCTGAGAAATTTGGTGTTTTTGGGGGCAAGAGGGTGTTTTGGCCCTTGCTAGCCCTACGCGCAGCGCCACCTACAGGTGCGCATCACCTCTTTCTACGCATAACTCCCTTTAGCTTTGCACTGGAGGAAACTTCCCTACATGCAGCATTCCCTTCTTACACGCAGCGCTCCAGCCTCTGTGTGCAACGCCACCTCCAACTGCCCTGTGTGCAGCACCAATCTCCCTAAGCACAGCGCCTCTTCTCCTTGGCCAAGAATTAGATCCTCTTCTACCTTCATAGTATGTTCCAAACTCGTGCAGAAATAATGGGAGGCATGTTTCTGTAATTCAATTATAATTAATGGATGAGGAGGATACTTACGCTACTCTTGTTGAGTAACTTTTGTAACTATTGCAGTGGGTTCGTCCACACACATTTCATAGATTATCACTTCTGATGTGTAATCAAATAAATGCCCCCGCGTCCAATTGAATGTTGTTGTACCATCCTCTAAAGTATGGGAGCAATTTATGGTCCAATATTCTTCTGGCTCATGTGCTTGCATTTCCCAGTACCTCTCAACAACAAAACCAAGAGTTCAAAACTAGAAAGGTCTATAGCTTAAGATAAGATTTCTCTCAATATTATAGTTTGAAACCGAGTGAAGGAGGCACCACTTCTAAGATCAATTTCCTATCTGACATCAACTGCATTTGCAAAAAACTGATTTGGACGAACCATCCTCTACACAGATTCATGGATATCTCTTTCAATCAAAGCAGAGAAATGAGCTTGCCATATGTTGAGATAAGGATTAGCAACACGACAAACATCTATGACCTCATATGCTATGTTCTCTCCTTCCCTATCACAATCCAACCACAAAACAAGACACTGGCATCTCCTTTTCCTCAAGATCATTAAATACATGAACTGCTGCACTGGTTGATCTTTGAGTCAATTATTCATTCGGTCATATCTTCTGATCCAGACGCTGGTTTCGGGAGTGTGATATTCCGTTGGAAAGATTTTTCCGAGCTTCTTCTGATGGACATGCTTATGACATGTTTTGCACTGAAGATAATGTCCAAAACATCTAACAAAACCAAACATAGTAAGAGCCCATCTTGATCACTAGTGACAACCTGCGAAGACTGGAACTAACATTGGCCTTATTGGGGATGGCAGCTCCTTGGAGGTGTCAAGAACATTGTAGATCAAGTGCCTCATCCTTTGGAAATATAGTGACAAATAGATATAAACCCAAAACAACTCATACCAATCCAAAAACATATACATATTGCAATCTGTACATAAACAAATACCGAAAACTTAAATGTTGCCTTAGACAGCTTATTTATTTACAAACCTACCCTACTCTGATGCAAAATTGATAGATCAAGCAATGTTGCAATGCCAGACCAACCAATCAAGTAGATGTGGCAATGATGATGCTAGGGAGTGCTTGAACCAGGACACAATTGGAAATGATGACAGCCATACATGCACACAATGCTTCTGGCTGTGTAAAAGACAATCTAGTTTGTCATTCAAACAAAAAAAAATATTCCATATATGCAACAACGGGATCATAGAAACCAGACCATGTCTACTTCCCTAACTCCTCAATATATGCTTCCAGCTGCAAACTGTCAATGCAAACATCCAAGGGTGGCCTTACCTTTCCTTCCATCTACTAAAAAAGGTCCCCAAAGAATGGGACTTGACAGTCCAGATCCTGGGACTGTATTTGGATCTCCAACTCAGCAAGATCTTCTTCAATTTTAATGGCAAACTCTTATAAAAAATCCATCTTAACTTCATGACTACATTGACAGGATTTCAGATAAGAAGAAAGAGATAAAGCAAATTTCTCATCTACCTCATCATCTATGCACATATCTTCCCATTCTCTAAAGCCTTGAATAGAGGCCACCTCTATTTTGAATTATTTCTCTTTCTCCATCCATGTTTCAAGAAAGATACGCCAAAAATCTACAACTTACTTAATAGATCTTATAGGAAAACCTTTAATCCATCTTCTACATTTTCCTTGAAACGAATCAAAGAACAATCTGATGAAGACATCTTCTTTTTTTACTCCAAGAATTTTCACAAATGTTTTAAAATTTGCTATATGTTCAAAAGTCAAAGTCAGAACTTCCCCAATGAATTTAGGGCCATTGCTCAAAATATATGCATCCTTCGGTAATTGATTAGGAAAACCAAGAAGATTAGAAAAATTGATACATGAATACCTTGAATAAATAGAAACAACGTCTAAGTCCTTCATTTAGCCAATGGAGCCACCATCAATACTTTGAAACTCGATATTTCAAACAATGGAGTCGTCAGGTAGATGACTTCAGCCTTCATATGTGTCTGACCATTGTCCACCATCAGCAATCAGATCTGCAACTTGAATGAACTTCCCTGAAGAATATCTGTCACCTCATCCCCTGCAACGGCTCCAATATGTTAGCACTCAGAATGAACCTCAAGGCTGAGAAGAGGAAATTCTGAGGTAAACACAGACCAATCTTTTGATATGGCATCTAGCCCTACGAGACAAGAGAGGGCTCTCTCTTTGCCAACTGAGGGTGGCTGAAATAAATGAATCTTAGACTAGCTATGAAGTGCGGGGATTTGTTTGAAAGTTTTGGGTCGAAAACAGCAAGAGAAGGGACTATTGGGCTATTGAATCGAGGCTAGTTTCTACAGGAAAACTTGGGGCAAAGTAAGTGCAATGTTCAGTCATGCAAAGATGTAAATGAGAGAAGAATAGAGGAAAAAGCTCGATGCCTTGCAAGCATCAATCAGGGATGAATCTCCAGTGGCAGCTTTAGAAGAAAGAGAAACACAAGGTTACTCAACAAAGCATCTAACAGAGGATGGATTCTGCAAAGATAACCACTGCATTTAACAACAAGATCATTGCGAAAGGAGCATTGTGCGTGGATGGATTCTTAACACTTCCATTAGATAATGGTGTAACAATAATTAGCAAAAAAAAAAAAAAAATGTAAGTGAATTTACGAGAAAAACATGTTGGACATTAAACACCGTGATGGATCCCAAATCTAAAAAAAACTGCTCCATTAAAATAATATTTAGTAAAAGCTTTACACAGTCCAAAGTAGCCTCAGTCTACTGAAAAATCAAACCCTTACATCTTCAAAAATTTTCCTACATATACCCTATTACATCTTAATTTTGATTTCCTAAACATAGGAAGCAAAATAATTAAAATAGAAAAAAACAAACAACTAAATATGTTTTTTATGCGGTCAAATAAAATAAATCAAACTTATAACTAAGGAATTAAATCACATCAAAATAGAACAATAGTTTTGCTGCCACAAGTCAAATTGGTGAAGGTGTCATCGCTGGAAATCTAGGATTTTTGGAGATGTTGATCGATCATCTCCCACCTGCACCCTATAGATGCCTTGGATTCCTGAAATATTTGCCATTTATTCGTTGAATGTTTTGAAAACTGCCACCTCTCCTTCAAAAACTCAATGCTGTTGATTTCATGGCTAAAATACTTGTCATCGGTTCCTAGAAAGATTTGAATAATGCCACATCTAGTTATGATTCTTCATCGTTGTCATTCCTGGAAATTGATGACACTTTGGAAATAGCTTTTGCTTTCTTGGAGGCAGCACTTGAAGAAGTCTTGGAAGAAACAGCCTTGGTTGCAAAGCCAAACTTTAATGTCTTTCATTAATCCTATACTGCAAGAGATGTTGCAGTTCTTACTGTGCCAGAGGCTGGGATAGAACGAGAGTCCTCTTATTGTTGTTGTGACCTTTGGGCATCCGCAATCTGAACAAATTTAACCATTTCCCTTTCCATCCCATTTTCTGCAATAGCCTGAATCCAATATTTGAGGATGTTAACTACGTGTCTATAGATGCCTACTCCAAATTGTTAGTATCTAGATTTTCAATCGATCTATGATTTATAGGCAAACGGAAATCTTCACGCAGATCCTTAACAAGAGATGCTTCATATGCCTCTTCACACTTTCGCTGACGTTTTTCCCGAGCACTCATTCCATTTTGACTATCAGACCACTAGTTCTCCCTTTTGACAAATCAACTTTGCTACACGGCTCTTCTCATCAAGATCTCCATGTTTTTTTTTTGGTTATCCTTCACATGTAGCTACTAAATGATCAATCTAACCATAAAGGAAGTCTTTTCATTGTTGCCCAAGTGTAAACTCAATCTCTCTCAAAATATAGTGGCTTTCATCGTATTGTCTCTTACATTGTAATGGATTTCATAAGATGTCTTTGGCACACTATAATGGCTCTTGCTCATTGTAGTGACTCTCACATCATGGAAATGATTCTCGCAGATGATAGGCACATAAGCATTGCCCCAAGACTAGCTCCACAAGGCAAAATGCCTCCAATTAATATTGAGAAAATGGGTTGCATAGATGGGGTGGTTGTAACCATCAATAAAATGGTTGGTGTTTGATGAGCAATAAGCGATGGGAAAACAGATGAAGAATCACTCATCATTTGCAGCAAATAGGTTCAATGTCGTGCGATGTTTATGTCCATCAAGGCACTTGATTAGAGGGATTTATCATCATCGAGTAGTGAATGGTTTCAATGGGTAGTGAGCATCATTAAAGCAATGGTCACCACTGAGGTCACATGTGGCCAAGCATAAATTGCCAAGGGCTGAGAAATTTGTTGTTTTTGGGGGCATGAGGGTGTTTTGGCCCTTGCTGACCCTATGTGCAGAGCCACCTATAGGTGCGCATCGCCTCTTTCTATGCGCAGCACCATTCATTTTTGCACTGGGGGAAACTGCCCTACGCGTAGCACTTCCTTCTTACGTGCAACACTCCCTTCTTACGCGCAGCACTCTAGCCTTCGTTCGCAATGCCACCTCCAACTACCCTGTGCACAGCGCCAATCTCCCTAAACGCAATGCCTCTTCTCCTTGGACAAGAATTAACTCCTCTTCTACCTTTATAGTATGTTCTGAACTCATGCGAAAATAATGTTAGGCAGGTTTCTGTAATTCAGTTGTACTTAATGGATGAGGAGGATACTTACGCCACTCTTGTTGAGTAACTTTTGTAACTCTTGCAGTGGGTTCGTCCACACACATTTCATAGATTATCAGCTCTGATGTGTAATCAAACAAATGCCCCCGCACCCAATTGAATGTTTATGTACCATCTTCTAAAGTATGGGAGCAATTCATGGTCCAGTATTCTTCTGGCTCTTGTTCTTGTATTTCCCAATACCTCACAACAACAAAACCAAGAGTTGGAAACTGGCAAGGTCTGTAACTTAAGATAAGCTTTCTCTCAATATTAAAGTTTGAAACCGAGTGAAGGAAGCACCAATTCTAAGATCAATTTCCTGTCTGGCATCAACTACATCTGCAAAAAACTGATTTGGACAGACCAACCTCTGCACAGATTCATGGATATCTCTTTCAATCAAAGCAGAGAAACGAGCTTGCCATATGTTGAGATAAGGATTAGCAGCACAACAGACAGCTATGACCTCAAATGTTATGTTCTCTCCTTCCCTATCACAATCCAGCCACAAAAACAGCCACTGACATCTCCTTTTCCTCAAGATCATTAAATACATGAACTATTGGACTGGTTGATCTTTGAGTCAATTATTCATTCGATCGTATCTTCTGATCCAAAAGCAGTTTTGGGAGTGTGATATATTATTGGAAAGCTTTTTCCGAGTTGCATTGATGATCATGTGAAAAACATCTAACAAAACTAGACATTGTAGGAGCCCATCTTGATCATCGGTGACAGCCTGCGAAGACTGGAACTAACACTCAGCATATCTTCATCATAGTCACTTGTTTTGCACTTGTATACCACAACTAGAGACAAAACCAAGTTGGAACCTGGAATAGTACCATTGTACAATACGCTTGATTTCTCAACAGGTAGAGTGAGAGTGTTTCAATACCCCACAAAAGATTCAAATCCCTGAGCAACATGTTCACCCCTTGTGCGCCATCTTGTTCACACAAGTGGGCTATCCCACCATAAGCAAGTTGTCCCATGTGGATGGAACCAGATACAACTCCTAGGAAAATATGGCAGAATAAATACCCCAGCTATAGGGTCTGGATCTCAGAAACATATTCACCCATTATGTACCATCTTTCCCATACAAGTTGGTTGCCTCACCTGCATAAGTAGGCTGCTCCAACTTTCATGTGGACAGAACTGGATATAACTCCTATAAAAATATGGCAGAATAGATATCGCAGTCATGAGATCTTAGTTGAAGTAGTAAATCATAAGTAACGTTAAAGAAATGGTATTGTATTGTTTAGGATTTTTAGTATAAATGTTTTCAAGCTGCTAAAGTGGAGGATGTAGCATTACGGGAAACGTTCAAGATGTGCAGGACTAAAATTTCTAGGAATTCAAAAAAATTAAAGTAGAAAAATCATATAAATATGTGATAAGTTAATGAATGGAAATTATATTATGCCAGAGATTCCCTCAGCAAAATGTAATCCCATTTTCTGCCCATAATTAACCCTAATTACTCTACAACAATAAGCAATGGATGCATTTTCCAGGTGATAGGAAAACTAGCAATCCAAGCCAAGTATACAAAGAGTATTCCAACCATAGCTACTTTTTCGATAGAAATTTCTTCCAACAAACTTTGATTTTCTCAAATTGATAAAAAGTCAAAAATAAGGATGGAAAACATTTGTGAAATAAAATTAGGGTCGGAGTGCATTTCTACAAAGAAATTGAAGTGAAGAAAGGACATGAATGGGTTTGAGAGAAAATTGAAAGAAGAGATGTACCTTTCTGCAAGAGTTGGTGGGGGTGAAGAGGAATTGGATAGCATTACTCGGTCCATCTGCTCTATGTAGAAATTGCAAGCTCTATTCTGTTAGTGTCAGTCTTTTTTTCCTATCACCCGGATCAAATGTGCTTTTACTAAGCTTTTTAGGGCTTTCAAAATCAAATTTTGTCATGTCACTAGGTTTACACAGTTAAATTTTATCACTGATTGGTCAGTCTAGGAGTAAGTTCAGTCTTTTGAGAATTCACTCATTCTGGTCACTTATCACATTTATATGAAGGTGTCATAATAAAGGCAAGAAAATTATCATCATCATTCCATTCAGTTTCAGGTCCTCCATTAGGTCATTAGGGTTTCCAAGGTCCACCATTATGTATAAATCCAGCAGTGAATAGAGCATGACAAGCTGCACTTTGACATTGATTTGTTGAGATATCACACATTCATCATGTTCTCAGTTTGAAAATATCCAGAAGAAGAAATTCCAGTGCTCAGGAAAGTGAAAAGACAGCTCAGGTTTCAGCATTAAAGGTGATTATGTTTTCAAAAGTGAAAAAAAATCAATTTTTCAAAGGTTTGTGGGTCTCATTTCTTTTTAAAAGGATAAATAAATTTGCCTACATAAATTCAAAAGCCCCAAACTTGTCTTGTTTACCTCTCCTTCACTCTTGTTTATTGAGCTCTCCTATCCAAAAGAGAGAAAAACTTGTTTCCATAAGCAAAACTGGAAAAAAATCTCAAGGCGTTGCGCTCAGGAAGACTGTGCTGTGCTTGGAGTCCCGGCGCTATGCTCAGGGACATTGCATTACACTAAGGCCAGAGTGTCCTGAAAACGCCCAAATCTCTCCCAAAATTGATTTTTAAGCTTGTTAACCTGATTTCATTGATTCCTAAGCCAAGTAACAAGTAAGTACATCATTGCACTTCCTTCCTTGTTTTTCAAAATCATCTCATGCCAATGATTTTTCCAATTAGGGTTTTGTAGTGAATTTTTCATGAAAAATGATAGGTTGATGATGGTCATTTTCATTTCTTAGTTTTTAAACATGTAAAATGTTTCCCTACACCTATATACATGTTTGAGAATCTATTTAAACCACTCAATCAACCTCAAAACAGAAATTTACCTCTCTAAAAGTGAAACCCTAGTTCATTCTTTGGGGTTTTGGACACTTTCACTAAAAACTCTATTTTTTCCCCTTCTCACAAGCATATCATTCCTTCATTGCTTTTCCACTTAATTTCATCAACTCTCCATAGTTCATTTCCACCTCTTTAAAACCTTCGTTACCATTTTATCAAATTCCATCTTCCCATCATTCCATTTTCCACTCATACCTCACAGTTTTTCTCATTTTCCTGTTGCTAGGGTTTTTGTCATCATGGAAGCAGAATCTTCACCAAAGAGGAAGAAACATCACAAGGGACGGAAAATACTTAGATATGATCCCTCAAATTGCAGTGAAATCAACTAATAACCCTTTATCAAATAGTGCTTTGAAGATGTAGATTGCTTGGATTTATGCAAAAGGGTGAGCGAGGTGGGTTTCAATGAGCAGTTGACAAATTGGGTGGAAACTCAATTGAAAGGTGAAAATGATGTTATTGCTGGTGTTGAATTCACTTTTTTAGTAGCCTCCATTTCACTTGCTACAGGGCTACCGGAAAACGGTGAATATTGGTTCAAGGGAATGAGCTTAGATCTTGAGTATTATAGGCCCTTCTTAAAAACACCATATAAGGAAAAACATGCTCATATTATGCCTTTCAGGTACTTATTGGAGAAATATTCCCCTTTGATGAAGATTGGCATGAAGTTATTTACATGTGAAGGAAGATTCTCCAGATTGTATGCTTATCATATTCGCCTCCTAATGCATTTTATCTCTCAGAAGCCACTAAATATGTGCAACTACCTATGTAGGAGCATTGCCAAAATGTCATAGAGGATTCAAATGAATAACAAGGAGCACTACCCTAGCCTGTTTCATCATAGTCTGATCAAGACTATAGTCCTTCACCAGCTTGCAGAGAAAGGTATGACTTGGGAAACCTTTTTGGAAACAGCTCTCAAATGGCATGAAACTAATGTGGCAACTCAACCATCTAGCCTACAAACACAGCAAATGGAAGTGGGGTCCTCTAGCAAATCAGTTGAGAAAACCAAAGCACCTAAGCCTGATGTGACTAGGATGTACAAGAGAGGCAAGAGGCTTGTGTTTGCTTCTCATGGTGAGAAAGGGACCAAGCCTTCTAAATCAACAAAACAGGGATCGGCAGCGCCAGATAAGGGCATGGTTGAACATGAATTTGAGTTGGTTGATTTAGAGGCAGAGGATCAGACTTCAAGCATATAGCAGATGATCAGAGACAAAGATTATCAAATCAAGGAACTCACAGTCAACATGGAAAGAGCAAGGTATATCATTTCATTCCTTGAACAGGAGATTAGTTAGCTCAAAGCAAAGAAATTAATCATGGAAAAAGAGCAAACCAAATTATTGCAGCAGGTTGGCAAGGGCAAAGCAGTCATTGATTCAAGTGAGCTTGAAGGGAAAAAAAGGGAAGGGTAAGAGGAAAAGGTCAAGAACAAAGGGCCTAAAGAAGGCATTGCAATAGGAAGAAGAACATATTTTGTTGAATGAAGAGCTAGACCTAGAGGACAGAATTGCTCTAGAGGTCAATCAAGACAAGGAATATTGGCTCAACAGGGTGAATGATCATTTGGAGAAGCTTCTAGAGAAGGAAAATAGAGACAATCAGCTGCTTAGGCATATGGCACACCACTACCAGGCTCAAAACATGATCTGCAATGTCAAGGTCAAGCAGCTTGAAAACAAGCTCAAAGAAGCCAAAAAGGACCAAAAGGATGAAGGAAACTTGGAGATTCTTGTTGAAGAATCTATGAGGGCCTAACATACATAATCTTATAGCTCTTGGCCAATTTTGAGGAAATTATGAGCAATTTTTGTTTTTTGTGAATTTTGAAGCCAAATTCAGAAATTTAGCAGTTCGAGGAGCGCAGCGCCTTGGGGCTGTGCTTCTTCCTCACACATCCATTTCAGGAAAATTCTACATTTTTGGAAATCTCTTTCCATCCTCTAAAAACCCATTTTCTCATATTTTCCAGAGGTGGCTTAGTTTTTTAGAAAAATGGAAAAAAGTGGGAAAAAACTCCCTTTCTAGACCCTTTTTTGATAGGCGTTGTGCTCCTGGAGCGACCTTGGGAGAATAGATTTTTTAAGACCTTCCCATGGGTCATTTTCAAAAATTAAAACTGTTCTGAAAACTAGACTTTAAGGTCTAGCTGACCATTCTCTAAGATCTACATTTGGACCTCGGGAAGGTACCTGAAAATCAGCTCAAAGTTGGCGCTGGGCTTCTATGTTTTTATGTGATTTAAATTATAAATTTCACTGTGTAAAATTTCTAGTTTCTAGTTTGACTTAGTCAAAGTAAAGACTCTTTATGTAATGGCACTTATTTCAATTCTAAGTGATGTTAGGCATGAATAAATGTACATGACAGGTTGTTTTTTATGTTTATTAAGCCTCATAAAGGAAGCAAACTCCTAAACAAACTCTCCAAGAAGTGTTTGAGTTTCACCTTGTCACTCTCACCTGTTGGTTGAGAGAATCTTGGAGTCGGTTCCTCCAACAAGGAATTCAACTCCTGAAGGTGGGCAAGTGGTCTAAGAGATTTTATATGTATCATTTCTCTTTCAGAGAGAAAGGTTGGACTTTTTGTGGAGGAGGCTTGCATGTAATCATCTTTTCAACTAATACAGAGACAATTATAGCTATTTTTAAGGAACTCTAGCCCAGTGAGTTCATGGTGTTTTTTCTTCATTTTATTTGTTTTCTAATGGTTAAAACATCTTTATCTACTTGATATTTATTCTTTATATGGATTCCTTACAATGAAATAGACAAAATTCTTGTTCTCAAGCTCTTTTTATCTAGTTTTCATAGTTATGTTAATGTCTTCCTAAGCTAATGAAATCATGTTTACTTATGCTCATTAGTTTATTCTTCAATCTCTCTTCTATACTACATTGACAATATTCTAAATACACCATGGTCTTTTGACATCCACTCCTACACCCTAGACCTATTTGTGGCTCCAAAACCTAGTCCAGCAAACCCTAAAATCTAAATTTTCACCAGTACAAAAACAATTATACATATCTAGCCTAAAACTTATTTGCTTTAAAGTCATTTCACTGATAAGAGACATTGAGAGGTCCCTCTCATGCTCAGTAGGGCTAGCTACTAAGCTGAAGTGGTTTGAGGTTACCCTTCTCGATCTCCTTTTCAGCCTAGGAAATTGTAAGGGACTAACATGTTCTACTCACATTCACTGTAACAAATCTTCTTTCCCCTCCGCTCTAAGAAAACAGTGAAGAAACATTAAATGGAACGCTTTTGTTATCAACGATGTGTCTGTTACAAGATTCTTGTGACAAAGACAATGAAATCCACATGACAATGAAATTCACGCTTATATTATCAACGATGTGTCTCCTACAAGCTTCCCGCGACAAAGACAATGAAATTCAAGGAAATAAAACCCAAATGAAAGTCACATTAGCTTTGAATTCTTCTTTAAGTGCAAAGAACTTGGTTTCTAGGGTTTGATTTTGACTAAAATTCATTCATGCAAGTAAAGATGGGATCATTCCACATATATTGATATTTTTTAATGGATCTTTGGTCTTAAATTGAGATATGGGCACCATAGGGGTATTTCTCACCACATTTGGGAGTTAGTATCTATGTTATGGTTAGGAAAAGAAAACAAGCGCCTTAGTCCCTAAATTAGTGTTTCTTATGGTCAATTTCCATGAAGAATACCTCTAGAAATGTGGGCATTTAGTATGTTTTGCATAATAAAAATGGGTCTCATGGCATTTACTATGGCTAAGGAAGGAAATTAAAAAATGACTTAAGTTATAAATAATCATAGGTCATTAAAAAGGCTTCAAAACACCACATTAATTATATTATCTAAGGGGTATTCTTTGGCCTTTAGGAGGGATTTGTCTACCATTCAAAAGTTTTGCACACAACGATTGGGTCTTAGAGTCTCATCATTGGACCAAAATGAAATTAGGAGGCTTTCAAATCACATATGATGCTTACAAATGTAGGCTTAGTCAAAATAGGAACATAAGGGTCTTAGGCCTTATTTGAATCTTTGGTGATTAAGCTTTGTGAAGTAGTTCTCAAATAACCACACATGACCTCTATAGGGGATCTTAGGCCTCAGTGGGGGATATTTAGTGTCCTTAGTATGTTTTACATAATAAGAATGGGTCTTAGGTTTGTACCATTTCAAATTGATGAAAACAATGACCTCAACCCCAAAATGAAACTCCTCTTACTTGCATTGCGCTTTAGTATCAAAATTGCAATTTTCTATTTCCAGAGTAAAAAAAATTAAAAATTACTAGCATAAATGACTAATTCATATACTTGTTGTACTTGTTAGTTGGTTGTATTTTTATTCTTGGACTATAGTAGTCATTTACATTAACCATTTTTAATTTTGTCACTTATTATCTATTCATTTATTTTAGTCCTGGACTAAATTAGTCATTTAAGTTAGCCGCTTTTAATTGGGTCACTTATTATCTAGTCATATATGTTATCCCTGAACTAAATTAGTCGTTTAAGCTAGTCGTTTTTAGCTGGGTCGCTTAAAATTGCTCAAATTTAGTAATAATTCACTTGAAATCATTATGGTGGCTAAATGTTTTAGTCACGTAGTCACTAATCTCTCATTTTGTACTAGTGATAGTCCATCCTAAAGGTGGAAGTTTGGAATTGCCTTTCCATCCATCAACATCTTGTAGGTGGAAATCAACTCTGAGTCACTTTCATATAGCTATGGCCATCTAGAGGTCTCATGTCCACAAGAGTTAAGAATTGTACTCAGTTTGCAATTTGGGGTTGACTTAGGCAATTTGTGACACGATTTGTGCTTCCCTTCTTGTACTTTATGTTCAGATAGAATTGTTGCAGATAAAGGGAACATTTCTAACGGAGATCATTTTGCAACTTCCCCTATGTCTGCATAAATTTAAGAGTTCAATGATCTGTGCGGATGATCGTCTCCTTCCTCATAATATAATACTTCCATTGTTAGTAGGCTTACACAATAGAGTACATCTCCTTATCATAGGTGGGGTACCTACAAACAATATTAGAGAGTGTCTCACCATGATAGGTCATCAGGTGCCCTTGCTGAGTGAGGACTGCACCAATATCATAATCTGAGGCATTTGTCTCAATATAAAATGGTTTTTGTAGGTATGGCAAGGTGAGGACTGGTGTAGAGCAAAAGGTAGTGTTTTAATTCAAAGAATGCCTTATGGTGCGCCTCGGACGAAAAATACTTATCTTTAGCTCTGCCCTTGGTAACTTGACTCAAGGGCCAAGTAATATAAGAGAATCCCAAAACAAATCTCTGATAGAAATTAGCAAGGCCCAAGAATTTGTGAAGCTCTGTCATAGTCGACGAGGCTAGCCAATCCCGAATGACTTAGATCTTGGCTAGATCCACATGCACGCTGTACTCGTCGATTATGTAGCCCAAATATTGGTCATGGTCTATGCCAAAGGGGCACTTCTCCAGATTGACACATAGCTTGTGTTGTTTCAAGGTTTTAAGGACCTATTGAATATGTTGCAAATGCTTTGTCCAACTCTTGCTAAATATGAGGATGTCATCCAAATATATAGACACAAAAGAGTTCGTGAAATGTTGCAAGATGTCATCCATCATCTTCATAAAAGTTGCAGGTGCATTTTTCAACTCAAAGGGCATGAACAACCCCTCAAAAATGCCCTCTCTGGATTTGAAGGTGGTCTTCTATAGATTTGTGGGCTTAATTGGAATTTGGTGATATCCAAACTTCAAATCAATCTTACTAAAGTACTTGGCCCCCTTGATCTAGTAAAAAAAATCATCAATCCTTGGGATTAGGTACCTATTCCTCACAGTAATTTTATTGAGTTCCTGATAATCAATGTAGCCTCTCCAAATTTTGTCCTTATTTTGTACGAGTATAATTGGGCCCCCACAAGGTGAGGAGCCTGGTCGATTGTGCCCTTTTGGTAGCAGCTCCTGGATCTACTGCTTGATTTCCTCATTTTCTAGAAGAGAGAGGCAATATATCAGCCCATTGGTTAGAGGGGCTCTGGGAGTCAAATCAATCGAGTGCTTGGCCTGATAGTGAAAAGGTACTCCTGTGGGTGAGGAGAAGATGTCCATGTATTCTTCTACGACCTTATCAACTTTCTTCTACTGCGCGGGGGTACCCTTTCCAAGGGCCATGGATGTGGCCAAAATCTTCCCCTTACTTTGAGAATGAATAAAAAAGAAAACCATTTTTTGAGTCTAGGAGATAATCTTACCACATTACTTAGTATAGATCGAAGAGATGGCAGTAGGCGTGGGAAACCTCTCGTGTATTTTCCTCCCCAAATTAATAATAACAGTGTGAGGCATAGACTGATACACAACATGACACTTCCATAAATATGGTTGGACTAATAAAACATCACAAACTTCAAGAGGAACAACATTACATAGTACCTCATCCGTGAATGGCTAGATGTTGTAGGGAAGGTGGCACTAATGGCTGACATGTAGATCTCATCCTTGGTATATGGTTGTGGTTGTGGTGTGGTCAACAAGCCTAACCACTTAATGACCTATGTTGATATGAGGTTCTTTTTGCTCTCTTCATCGACAATGAATTGTAATGGAGAAGCCTTCACCCACATATGTGAGTGGAAGAGACACTCCCCCTTCTCTAGATCTTCGAGCTCAATCTCCTAGACCTTGGTAGTGGCAATGATGGCATTGGATTCTACATCAAAAATTTGCTTCCACTAGTCAATTTTTGGCTCAGAATCAGAACATACATCATACTCTAAAGCTTTAAACTTAGCCACCAATGATTGCTTGGTGTAACACTCATTTTTTTTGTGGGTGGGGCTCTTGTGGAACTCACACCACTTTCATTTGTCCTTCTTCGTCCTCATGGTGTAATTCTTTGCTTGTGGTTTTAATGGGTTGTATGGGATTGTTCCACCTTGGCTCTGTCCTTTGCTTTGTGGTTTGGGGGTGCTCTTGCACTACTTTGGATTCATAAATCCAAAGTCACGCCTCATTTGTTTAAATTTTTGTTCAATCTTGGTAGCATATAGGTATGTTTCACCAAGCAAGGAGATGTCAAGGAAATCCATCTCTTCTGGAATGTATTTGTGCAAACAGATGTGGCACTTTAGCACCAGGTGTCACTCAAAGTCTTTCATACCCAACTTTTTGTAGAGTATGAAAAATATTTGTGATCCCATGCACAACCTGGTCCCTTTGTTGTTGTAGTGTGGTCCATCGTATGTAATTTTCTTCATAGCTCCCCATAGGGTAATATTGTTCCTTGACAATGTCACAGAAAGAGTTCCAAGAGGGTGTGACTATAAATAGAGAAGGTTCCTCAAACCTTTTCTTACAGTAATTTTCTTACCAATCCTTGACATGGGAGCGACCCTTAAGGAATGAAAAAGTAATATTTTCCCTATCAGAAAAACTATGGCCCGAAAAATAATCTTCCAAAAGATTTAACCATTTATCTACAATGTCTACATATATCTGACCTTCAAATATAGGGATATCAAAGTTAACTTGTACATGGAAGGGAGTGGTGCCTCCAAAGTGACTATTGGATGAGGATGTGTCGCCTATTGGCATCCTCAGAAATATATGGGCAAAGTTGTCCATCATCTCGTTCCTTTGTCGCTCGAGGGATTCTTTAAGCAATAATTTAATAGGATCCCTTGCTCCCTCGTATTTCTTTTCTTCCATCATGGGTGGTCATCGATGTCAATGGGGAAGATCTTGCAAGGGCTCAACCAATTCAAATTCCAACTCCTTATACCCCGAACTCGTTGGGGACATGCACATAGAAACATATAAAGCGAAGACCACTCTGACACCACTAATCCATATTTATGAAGGAACAAAATGAAATACAGATTTAAACAGAACACAGAGATACAACTTATCTAAAATGGAATATATAAGTAATGTTGTGATAATTCCCCATTAAGAATAAAACCCAATATGCTTATAATTTTCTTATTAAGTGCTTAAGGATTAATATTTTTGCTTAATTAAGCGATTTCCATGAGAGTTTCTTATGTAAATGTTAGAAACAATTTAACATAAAAACATATGAACAATAGAAAAATATTATCAAAGAACATCAAAATACAACACACAACAAGCACATGATAAAGGACTTCACCCCTCCTGGGATACGTCTCCTTGGTCCGGCTTCCAATGGCTTGGGCCTCTCTATTATGCTCAAATTACAACAAAAGTGTGTTTACAATGCTCAAATGCCTCTGAAACATGTCTCAATGAGTTCAGAATACCCAAAAAATGGCTATCTAGCCTCTTTTTGCATCCAATTTAGATAAGAATAGAAGAAGTTATGACTTCTCCTAGTTCTCCCACTATTTTTTCCACAAAATGCTCCAAAACCGACATAATCCCACAAATTCGCTCCAAAATCTGCTCACTGAGCGAGAATTTGGTCGTGCCACGTGCCATAACCTGTCGGCCATATTGCAAATCGCAATCAGTGTTTTCCCTCGATGGATATAAAATTCCATACAACTGCGATATCAGCAAACCAACCTACAGGGGGCCAATTTCCATAATACCTTCCACCTGTGATATGTGATTGTGATAAGATATCATCGCAACCTATTTGCGCCGAGGCAAATTCTTAACTAGTGTCCTCTGTTTTTCCCCAATATGTGACATGCGGGACCCAATGGCAACCTACCACTTGGTGCTCCTCCATTCGCTGGGACCTTTTCCATGTCATCCAATCTTGTCACGTGTCCAAGTCAAACTTGAACTTTTACTTGCTCTAACTTCTGCATATGAGCTCGGATTTGAGTGTCATTTGTAGGCTTTAACCCCCGTACAAAAATTACCTGCATATGAATTCTAAAATACAGAAAATAAACAATAGCGAGAACATAACACATAAAACAAATATACACAGGGATTTTCCCCTGGATCCCAAAACCAAGACTACCAGATTGATTTTTCATTATGTTCCTTTTAATGTTACAATACATATATATACATGCTGAAGCATCCAATACCATGGACCGAAAACCATCGCGCCCAAAACCATGTGCGAAAACCATGCACAAAACCATAGGTAGGTTCGCCCCACCTAATATAGGGTCCAAAAAAAAGTTTCCCTAGGGCGCTACCCAGACCCCGTAGAGGGGGACTAACCACCCCCCTCAAACCCCCCATGACCCCCCCGCTACACAACGAAGGGGGGGCTTCGCCCCCCCTCTAACCCCCTAGTTAGCTAGGGGAGCTAGTCGTGGAAAGAATATAACACAACCCAACATTCTCCCACTTGTTGTTTTCTTTCCATAGGAGGCCACAGGAGAGATTAGTCATGTATCCAGCCCTGCAATGCCCATTGTTTCTCTACACCAAGAGAACTTCTTTTCTCTACACCAAGAGAACTTCTTAGAGCTCACATATTTTGTCAATGCATCTACAATGTTCTTCAAAGTGTCCACCTTTACCAACAACACCTTTTTGCCTTCTATCATATCCCTCACAAAGTGATACTAAACATCAATGTGCTTTGTCTTTGAATAATAAGCAGGGTTCTTTGCCAAGAAAATTGCACTTTGGCTGTCACAGTCTATTCTTATAGCTCCTTGTACTAAACCCATACTTGAACACAATCTCTGTAACCAAACTGGTTCCTTGCTTGCATGAGTGGCTGCCATGTATTCTGCCTCTGTAGTTGATAGTGCCACTACAGATTGTTTCTTACTCATCGAACGGACTGCACCTCCAAATAGGTTAAACACATACCCACTTGTAGAAATTCTTTGATCCAGATCTCCAGCCCAGTCTGCATCAACAAAGCCACGAATATTCAACACTCTGTCCAATCCTGGTATTCCTTGGTAGCATAAACCATAATCACTAGTGCCACGCAAATACCTGAAAACCTGCTTCACTACTGTCCAGTGCTCCTTCCCTGGTTTTGACATAAACCTGCTCAATACTCCCACTGCATGTGCAAT
>APFE030333145.1:70023-114449 GCA_000404065.3 Pinus taeda
CATGTCGAATTTGGAGGACAATTGGGTCTTCAAATCCTAGATAATTTCTTTTTCATTTCCAACCAGCAACATATCATCAACATACAAGACCAAATAAATAACATGGTCACCAATTAATTTAAAATACACATAGTGATCTGCTTTGCTTCTGGTGAAGGCAAGTCCGGGTATAAATGTATCAAATTTCTGATACCACATCCTTGGTGATGGTTTTAACCCATACAGAGACTTTTTTAACTTGCATACCAGTTCTTTCTTACCCTTCACTGCAAAGCCTTCAGGTTGCTTCATGTAGATATCCTCTTCCAGATACCCGTGAAGAAATGTTGTCTTCAAAACTATCTATTCTACCTCAAAATCAAAAGTAACAGCAACAACAACAAATAAAAGTAATCTAATAGAAGCTACCTTGGCAATAGGAGAAAAAATATTACCAAAATCAATTCCGGCACTTGGGAATAACCTTTTGCTACCAACCGAGCTTTGTATTTCTCCACCTTCCCTTCTGCATTTGTCTTCTTCTTGAACACCCATTTGCTGCCAATGGGTTTCCTTCCAGCCGGAAACTCCACCAGATCCCAAGCCTCATTTTTGTGCAAAGATGCCATTTCATCAACCATGGCCTCTTTCCAGAGTTTGCCATCCTCTGAATCCACTGATTCCTTCACAGTTCTGGGATCATCATCAGTAACAGACAAAGAAAAAATTGAACAAAAAGCAGATGGACTATACCTTTCTGGCTCCCTTCTTTCTCGAACTGATCTTCTCACAGACGGAGTTTGTGGCTCTTCATCTTCTAATTCCTCTCTGCTATAGAGTCTGATTCTTCCTCCTTTAGTTCAAACTCTATCTTCACAAGTTCCTTTAATGGGACTTCATGTTAATAACATCTTTCACCGCTCTAAACACCACATCTCGACTGTACACAACCTTCCTTGTTACTGGGTTCCAAAGCTTATAACCCTTTAAACCATCCTTATACCCAATAAAGATGCACTTTTCAGGTTTACTATCCAACTTTGTTCTTTTCTCCTTTGGAACATGTACATATGCATCACATCCAAATACCCTCAGATGTGAAAGAGAGGGTTTCTTACCAATCCATACCTCTTATGGAGTCTTATCCTCCAACGCTGATGAAGGTGACCTGTTGACCACGTAACATGTAGTCTCCATGCCCAGAATTCTTGTCCTAGCCCGACATCACTGAGCATGCTTCTTGGCCTTTCCCTCAACATCTTGTTCATTCTTTCTACAACTCCATTTTGCTTAGGTGTATATGGAGTAGTCTTCTGACATGGTATACCACATTTCTAATAGAATTCTTCAAATTCCTTACTGCAAAACTCTCCACCGTTATTTGTCCTCAACATCTTTATCTTCTTCTCTATCATTTTTTCCACTAGAGCCTTAAATTCTTTAAACCCGTCAAAGACTTCAAATTTCTTCTTGACGAAATATATCCATGTATTCCTTGAGAAGTCATCTATAAATGATACATAGTACACAGACTTACCTAGTGATGGAACCTTCACAGGTCCAAACACATCACTATACACAAGCTCTAATATTTGTTTCGTCCTCTTACCACCAGAGGGGAAACTCACCTGATTTTGCTTCCCATATACACAATTTTCACAGAAATCAAAATCCAGAGAGCTATTAGTCATACCTTCTGCCATACCTTTACCATGAAGTATTCGAAGGCCCTTCTATCCAATATGTCCAAGCCTTTGATGCCATAGCATGGTCTTTTCTCTAGAGACCACTAGATTTTCCGCTCCACTTTCAGGAACTACAGAACTATTGCACCCATCAATAATAGTGCTACCTTGCAGCTTGTACAGAGTTCCAATCTGAACTCCCCACATCAATACCAGTGCTCCATGAACCATCTTGCAGGTATCTTTCTCAAACACTGTTTTTACACCTGCATCATCCAGCTTGCTTACAGAAATCAGATTTCTGGCTAATGCAGGAATATGCAGAACATCCAGAAGTGTTCTAATCCTTCCACCTTACAACTTCAACTTGACTTTTTCGCGACCAATGATTCTAACCTTCCTACCATGCCCCAAGAAGACATCACCACCATCATATTTCTCATACTCGTAGAATCACTCTCTATGGGGAGTGAAGTGAAATGATGCACTTGAGTTAATCAACCATGCCTCATGATCTGCATGTGTACTTGAAGAATCCAAGTACACATCCCCACCTTCATCTAAGGTGGTTTTCACCTCTACAAAAGGAGCATCATCAGATCCCTTTCCTTTGTTAGGAGCTTTAGAAATACAGTCCCTTTTGTAGCACCCTTCCTTTTAGCATTTCCAGCACACCTTTACAGGTTTTCATGGATATTTAGATCTCCCTCTAGATTTAGATCTCCCACTCGTTGACTTATTTTTGTTTATGTTCTGGGACTGTCCTCGTACAGACAAGGCATCACCATTTTGGCTCTCCATATTTTTCCATTTCATCTCCTCCGTTAACAAGGATGATACTATCTCATCAAATTGCAAGGAAGTTGCGTTGCTACCTATTGCAATAATCAGACTATCCCACGAATCTAGTAGAGAACACAACAAAGTGATACACTTATCTTCACTTGAAATTTTAATATCAACAAATAATAACTAACTTACCACATTATTAAATGTGTTCAGATGCTCTGTCACCGAGTCTCCATCTTTCATCCTTAGGTTATACAACTTTTTCCGTAGGAATAGTTTATTCACCTGAGACTTAGATTGGTACAAAGTCCCTAACTTGTCCCACAAAGCCTTAGTCATAGATTCCCCTAATACATTTAGCAATAATGAATCTGAGACACACAATTGTATTATGCTCTTTGCCTTCCAATCCAACTTCTTCCATTCTTCATCGGACACTCTCATTGGTTTAGTACTCGGATCTACTGTGATCCACTTATCTTTATCTACCAACAGATCCTCCATCTTGAGTTTCCACAACTCAAAAATCTGACCATTAAATTTCTCAATCTCTATCTTTCCACTGCTCACCATCTTCTTTCACCGCTTGAATCGATCTCTTAGATCTCCCACTAAACAAGGTCTACCACAGGCCTGAGCGAAACCCCTCAGCAACAAAGGTGTCCCCTTGAAGCCAAAATAGCTTTATACCAAATGTAGTTTTTAACCCCATACAGAAATTACCTACATAGGAATTCTAAAACATAGAAAATAAACAATAGCAAGAGCATAACACATAAAACAAATATACAAAGAGATTTTCCCCTGGATCCCAAAACTAGGACTACTAGATTGATTTTTCGTTATGTTCCTTTCAATATTACAATACATATATATACATGTCGAAGCATCCAATACCATGGACCGAAAATCATCGCACCCAAAACCATGTGCAAAAACCATGCACAAAACCATAGGTAGGTTCGCCCCACCTAATATAGGGTGTAAAAAAAAAAATCCTTGGGCTGCTGCTCCGGACCCCATAGAGGGAGACTAACTGCCCCCCTGTGATCCCCCACTGCGCAACGAAGGAGGGGCTCCGCCCCCCCTCTAACACCCCGGTTAACTAGGGGAGTAGTCATGGAAAGAATATAACACAACCCAACATCATTCACACTGTTGGATTCAGAACAATGAGCTCTTCGATCTGAAGTTGAATTAAACAAAATTCTGACACTTTGATTTTTTAGCATAAACTTGAGCTCCTGATTACTCCTCCCCACTGGAATCCTTTTGGACCACAAAATATCATATTCAGTTATTGAACATATGAGGGTATTGTTCCCTCACCTTCCCCTGGTCAATCCATTTGGCCTTTGATGGATTTGTACCTTTGAGACCCACTCAAAGATAATCAAAATTTCCCCCCTTTGATGACCTCGTTCTTCTATCAAGTATGGTGTCATGCTGAAGCTCATGAAGAAATTCTGGAGAAAAATCTTCAATTGATGGAATCTGTACACTTTCTTCTTGATCTTCAATCAAAGGAGGCTCATACAATCTCAAATTTTCAACATTAACAATGGAATAAATTTTCATATATGAAGGCAAATCAAGCTTGAAAGCATTATTACCAATCTTTTCCAGAATTTTAAATGCACCATAATAGATTGGTTTAAAATTTATACATTCACCTTGAAGCCTTTCCTTGCTAATGTAAAGCCAAACTTCATCACCTACTTGAAACTGATGATCTACATGATGCTTATCTGTCTTGCCCTATACTTCCCTTGACTATTTTCTAGTTGTTCTTGAACTATTTGGTGAATCAACTGAATTTTCTCAATGAATTTCTTTGCTCTGTCTATGTGGCTATGTCCATCTACACCTACATCTTTCTCAAAGATGAAATCCAAAGGTGATTCAGGCAAATAACCAAGACATGCCTCCAAGGGTGAAGTTAGAGTAGAAGAGTGTTTTTCTCGATTGTAAGCATGTTGAATATAATGCAATTATTCATCCCACAACTTAGGATGTTTGCTACAATATCCTCTTAGCAAATGAATAATTTTTTTGTTAACCACTTCAGTTTGACCATCTATTTGTGAATGGAAGGTTGTACTTTTCTTCAACTTGGTGTCCATCAAGTTCCATAAACTTGACCAAAAATTCACAACAAATCGGGAATCACGTTCACTTACAATAGAAGTAGGTAATCCAAAATGAAACCATACATTTTGAAAGAAAAGTTGAGCTATTTGTTCAACTGTAATTTGTTTTTTACAAGGCATTAATATGCACATCTTGCCCAACCTATCCACAACTACATACAAATAATCATGACCTTTTATTGATAAAGGAAGACCTCCTACAAAATCCATAGAAACACTTTCCCACAGACGTGAAGGTACTGGAAGTGGTGTGTACGATCCTAGTTTGTTATTACTAGGCTTACTCATTGCACGCAATGAACAACCTCTAATAAAACATGACACACTTTCAAGCATACGAAGCCAGTAAAAATACCTCTGAAGATTTGCAATTTTTTTACTTACACCGAAATGTCTAGCAATAAGAGAAGTGTGTGCTTCCCTTGTGACATTTACTCTCTCTCCATATGAAACACAAAAGTTTTCCCAAATGATACAATAGATCATCATGCACATGGTAGTCTAATTCCTCAACTTGGTGGCCTTGACTCAAGTTTGAATATACCTTTTGAAAGTCAGCATCATTTGTGTATTGTTTAACATAACTTTGGGGAAAAACAAAATTATTCTTGAGTAAAATGGCTACATTAACAACTAGTCTAGAAAGCATATCAACAATTATGTTATGAACACCTTTCATGTACCTGATTACCACGTGGAATTGTTGTAAGAATCCCATCCAATGAAAGTGCCTTGATTGCTGCAATTTTGTTTGAGATGTAGATATTTCAAAGGTTAATGATCGATGTGAATAATAATTT
The DNA here is from genome assembly GCA_000404065.3 of Pinus taeda. Classification (NCBI taxonomy): domain Eukaryota; kingdom Viridiplantae; phylum Streptophyta; class Pinopsida; order Pinales; family Pinaceae; genus Pinus; species Pinus taeda. Next base: position 75,427 of record APFE030333145.1, read on the forward strand.
CTTTACCCATCAAGTAATGCTTCTGTTTCTTCACACTTTGCACCAATGCGTAGATCTCTTTATCATATGTAGGATAATTAATAACATCACCATTAAGAATCTCAAAATGAAATGAAATGGGCTTACCATGTTGTAAAAGAACTACACCCATGGCGTAGTCACTTGCATCTGTTTGTATTTCAAATGGTTGCATCAAATTCGGCAATGCTAAAACTGGCGCTGAACTTATCTTTTGTTTTAAAGCATCAAATTCTTTTTATTGTTTGCCTCCCCACAGGAAGACAACCTTCACATTGGTCAAAGCATGTAGTGGAGCTGCTATGGAAGAGAATTTGGCAATGAACTTCCTCCAGTACTGCGCTGCTCCCAGGAAACTCCTTACTTCTGTGACTAATTTGCGTATTGTCCAATTCACAATGACCAAAACTTTAGAGGGGTCAATCTTCAGCTCACCTCCTCCAACTATGTGGCCCAAATACACTAAGGAAGTTTTTCCAAATTCACATTTAGACATCTTCAAAAATAACTATTATTTTTTCAAGACACCCAACACTTTCTTTACATGCTTGACATGCTCTTCTCATGATTTGCTGAATATCAAAATATGATCTAAATAGACAATTAAAAACTCATCAAGAAAGGATCTTAAAACATCATTCATAACTCTCATGAATGTAGTTGGAGCGTTGCCAAGACCGAAAGGCATAACCAACCACTCAAATAATCCTTGTTTGGTTTTAAAAGCAATCTTCCAAATATCCTTCTCAGCTATTCTAATTTGATGATATCCACTTCTCAAGTCTAATTTAGTGAAATATTTTGCATTCTTCAATTGATCTAGCAAATCATCTATTCTGGGTAGTGGGTATCGATTCTTTTATGGTAATTTAATTCAAAGCTCGATAATCTACACACATACGCCAAGGTCTGTCTTTCTTGGGTACCAAAACAATTGATGAAACACATGGTGAAGTAGAGGGATGAATTGCACCTTTACTAACAATTCCTTTACTTTTTTCTTGTTGTAGCTGAATTTCCTGTTGGATTCCCCTTTTTAGTAACAATCCCTTTGGTTCTTGAAACATGTCTCCATATTCATTGACCACATCAACAAATTCATATTCCAGCTTCACGTCACAACCTACAAAGGATTCAGGCTCCATGTCATTCTTCTGCTTGATCATAAGGAGCACGAGACTCTTGCTGGAATTGACCAATCGTTTCATTTTCCCTGCACTTACCAAAGACAAATTAAGCTTCCTACGATGGGTTCTCACAATATACTCCACTCCATCTTTGAAAAAATGATATTTGTTCTCAAATCTATGGAAAATAGCTTCATGTCATACAGATACGGGCTTCCTAACACAATTCCATAAATATCTAGCGGCACTACTTCTAATTCGACTTCATCAATGAAATTGGCAGTAATAGAAAACCTGAAAACGCATTTCCTTGTGACCTGAAGATTTGCATCCTTGGTTATCGAACCCAATGGATACGGTTTATGATGAGGCACGGTTTCCAGATTCAATTTCTTAACCAAATATGTAGAAGTTAAATTTGCTTGAGATCCACTATCAAACAGTGTATCAATCTTGGTGTGTTTGGAAATAACTTGGATATGGAACGACTCAATTCTATTTTCCTCATTTGAAGAGTTATTGGAGTTATTTGTTGTTCTAGTGCTTGCAACGACTTCCTCTTTGCTTGCTTTTGCCATGAATTTTCCCTTGGTGACATTGGCTACAATCTTTGATTCATCACCTGAGTTAGAACCCCAAGTCTTGTTGTACAGTAGTGTTTATCTTTTGTTTCCCTTTATTGTTAAATTTCTATGATCTTAATTTAGGGAGAAGCTTCTAGCAATGCGCTTCATCATGGCCCTCTTTGGATAAAGTTTTGCACACGGGTTTTCTCCCCTTCTTTCTTAACATAATCATTTTTCTTATACTTTCCTTTAAAAATCTTTCCTTTTCCACCACTCTAGAATGGCTTCTTCTTGTACATTTTTCCCTCTTGCTTCAAGGTGTGTAGCTTGAACACAGACCTCATCAAGGTTCATGGGATTAAACATAAGAATGGTATGTTGAAGATAGCTATGCAAACCTCTTATATATTTCAGCAAAGTATCTTGTGACTGCAAGTCTACTCCTAGTATAAGAGCTCTTCTCCTAAACTCTTGAGTATACTCTTGCACATTTTGACCTTTTAACTCTCTGGAATTTTGCCAATTCATGATAGCTTTTTGCATATGCGCTAAAGGGTAGAATTGTGTTTTTATAGCAGCAATGAAATCAAACCAAGTAATAGAGATATTACCATGTTTTTTGATCTCATCTTGAGTCTTTCATTCCCACCATACAAGTGTTTCACCCTCCATTCTCAATGAAGCCAACTGAATTTTGATATCATCCTCTTGAAGGTTCTGAATTCTACAATACACCTCCAACTGAAAAATCCAGTTATCCATCCTTTCTGCATTAACTTCTCCATTGTACATAGGCAACTCGAATTTAACATCAAATTTTAGAAAAATGTGATTTACCAGTTCTTTTTGTGGAATGATTATGAGTATGAGTAAGGGTTGTATTAGTGGAAGAGTGTGAAGATGCTTGTGAAGTAGAAGGTGAAGAAGATGGTGGAGATGGTGGAGGCTTGTCTCCATTCCCATTACCTCATTTTCCATTACCTCCTCCTGAAGAGCCTTCTCCTTTGGGAGGTTTGGAACTTTCTCCATGCAATCTATTATTCCTCTCTTCATAGAGGACCTTCACCATCTCTATCATATCAAAGAAATCCTTTTTGAAGGTCTTCTCATCTTTTGTCATGGTAGGTTCTCCTTCATGAGACATGATCTGTGAAGACTCAACTGCAACTTCTGCAACTTGAGGATGTACTAGTGTAGAAGACTTTTGGAACCTTGCTCTTCTTCCTCTTGACCCAACTTCAAGGCTTCGAACCAACTTTCATTCACCTCTTTTGAGCTTTAACCTTGTAATCATGACATAAACTTGCAAACAATAAATACTTCTTTCACAAAGCAAATCTAGTAAGCAAAAACTAGTTCTCTGATAACAGCTTGATCTAAAATGGCGCAGATTAGTAATGTTGTGTTAATTCCCCATTCAAAATAAAACCCAATATTCTTATCATTTGCTTATTAAGTGCTTAAGGATTAATATTTTTGCTTAATTAACTAATTCCCATGAGAGTTTCTTATGTAAATGTTAGAAACAATTTAACATAAAAACATATGTTGAACAACAGCAAAATAACAGCAAAGAACATCAAAATACAACACACAACAAGCACATGATAAAAGAGTTCACCCCTCCCTGGCTACGTCTCCTTGGTCCAGCTTCCAATGGCTTGGGCCTCTCTATTATGCTCAAATTATAAAAAAGAAGTGTGTTTACAATGCTCATATGCCTCTGAAACTTGTCTCGATTAGTTCATAATACCCACAAAAATGGCTATCTAGCCTCTTTTTGCATCCAATTTAGATAATAACTAAAGAAGTTACAACTTCTCCTAGTTGTCCCACTATTTGTTCCACAAAATGCTCCAAAACTAACATATCCCACAAATTCACTCCAAAATTTTGCTGACTGAGAGAGAATTTGGTCGCATCGTGGGCCATAACTTGTCGGCCATATCGCAAATCGTAATCATTGTTTTCCCTCGGAAAATATCAAAGTCCATACAACTGCGATATCAGCAAACTCGTCGGGTTATGAAATATAGTGTATAACATATTGTGTCCAGGGACCTTTCGCAATCGGTGGAGTATCAAAGGGTAACATAAATATCAGTGGGGTTTTGGTGCGATATGCAATTGCGATTATCGCAAATCGCAACCCAACCTGTCGAGGGCTGATTTTCATAATACCTTCCACCTGTGATATGTGATTGCGATAAGATCGCATCGCAACCTGTCTATGCTGGGGTCAATTCTTAACTTGCATCATTTTTTTCCTCCATATGCAACATGCGAGACCTAGTGGCAACCTGCACTTGGCACTTCCCCATTCGCTGGGACCTTTTCCATGTCATCCAATCTTTCCACATGTCTAAGTCAAACCTCAACTTTGACTTGCTCTAACTTCTGCATATCAGCTCAGATTTGAGTGTCGTTCGCACCGTTGTATTTAGAATGACAAGATCTTCAATCTGAAGTTGAGTTTGAAAAAATTTTGACACTTTGATTTTTTAGCATAAACTTGAGCACCTAATCAACAACGAAAGAACAAAACTTCAATTAATTATTGACAAGTTCTAAAAATTGTTTCATGAAGAATAAAACAACTAGCTTGGGAGATAGTAGCTGATCTCCGAGAAGACATGTGACGACTACATGCCTTTTGAACTGTGTTACAATGAGGCTCGAAGATTTGTTTATCATAAAAATAAGTGTGAAACCCTAACCGTAGGAGATGAAGTGACAACGGTTTGGGGCCCCATTTGGGTAAGTTGGACCACCAAATTCCTGAGGTCGTAACTTTGGCATACGATCTCCATTTGGATATCATAATACCTCATTTCGAAGATCTTTATGTGGAGGTAAAAAAAAATTTGTAAAATGGATTTTGACACTTTTCTAGTATCTCTCTTTCCCCTTAAAACGTCTTTTAGGAATTTAAAATGACTCAAGAAGTTTAGGACCTGAAAAACTACCAAAAATAGAAAGTTGTGATAGAATTAAGGAAACTAAAAGGAAACAATATTAGGGTTCCAAGTGGAATAGACAGGTTTCAACCAATATCCACCTAGATAAGATGTGTTTCATAATTGCCTAGTGTAGCACAAAGTTAATTCACCCAGACTATGCCTCACAATATATTACTCTTAATGGATTTTATATTATTTAAGTTGTGAAATCATCAATATACAATTTAATCATATTGTCACATTTACCACATGCATGACTTATTTTTCGTAAAATACATCCATATATATTCACATGCATGTACACAAGATTCATAAGGGAATGACCCTCTGACCTTCTTCTTTTATGAATAATCACAAGTTACATCAAATCTTTGAGACACTGGCTCAGTCATCACAAAGTACAATGCCAAAACCCATAAAAAACACAAGGGAAACATATTCACCCCATTCCACCCTATGCAGGTCACCCTTCTCTTGCCTTAGTTCATCTTTGATTCGGTTTTCTATCTCGCTCAGGGTCTGCACGACCACAAACCCACCCAAGCTACTTGTCCATCCTCGACTTCGGCCTTGCTCCTCACACTTCGCTCATTTTCTTGTGATCTAGTTTGACTTTCTTCAATGTCTTTTCTCCCTTATGTGCTTTTCTCACTACAAGGAAAATACCTTCTAGCTTAATGTAACAACCCTATTGAAAATTCCATGTAATAAAAGTAAATAAAGGAAAAATAATAACCACGGTTGATGGGACAATTATTCAAAGCTAAATGTTCGGCAAAATGCTAGTGATGGGGATCACTTCTGATTGTTTATGGCTAAGGAAATTGGCAAAGACAATGGCTAAGGCTTTGGAAAGACAAAATGGCATTTTTGGCACGTTTGTTTATGAAAATAATGGAAATTAGGAGAAAAGGGAGGTGAAAGGTCGCAGGTTACATGTGAGGAGGAAATTGAAGGAAAATAATGGAAAATGAAGAAAATGGAGAAGGAAAGCGCAAGAGGGCATCGGGATCAGCAACTACATCATATTTTCTTGCAAGTACCAAGTTGCATGTATGTTTTCTTCAATAGTTTTGGCATGCATGGCATATGCATGTGGATTCTTGGTCATGATCTGTCATTGGCATGTAGGATTGCCTGGATTGACAGTGGATTGCCTAGCTTTTCCATTTCCTGGATAGCCATGGTGATTGTGGGTTTACTTTTATTATTTGGTTTTGGTTGGTTCTCATGTTTCCTTAGCTTGGGTTGAGTTATTAGTTCCTGGAAGCCCTGGTTGGACAAATGCTCTAGAAGCCCTGTAATAGCTTGGGTTAAGTTACTAGTCTTGGAATCCTTGGTTGGATAAACACTCTGGAAACCCTTGGTGGGCTGAGTTAGCAATCCTAGAAGCCTTGGTTGAAAAAACACTCTGGAAGCCTAGCGACAGCTGTGGGTTGAGTTACTAGTCCTGGAAGACATGGTTGGAACAAATGCTCTGGAAGCCCTGGAAGGGTTGGATGGATACCAATCTGATGATGGTTTTGTGATGTCCAACCGTGTGTTGGAATCATTCTTTGATGGGTTGAGGTGGATGGCCTATGGAAGCCCTGGATGAGTTTTGATTTATGTGTTCTATGAGATCCCACATTCATGCTTGGAATATGGCACGGGGGTGAATGGTTGAAGAGAGATTTGGCTCAACCATTCTACAATTAGGTGGAACATGGAAGTCTCATCCCAGGTTTGGATTTTGCATCATTAATGAAAGGTTATTTCTCCTTCTATTTCTATGAGAATTTTGATGGATTATATGTGGTCTATATGGTTGTACTTTCATGAGTATTTATCCTGCTATTAGGTTGGTTATGTATGTGTTTTATGACAATAGCTATGTATGGCTTTCATTGTGTTTTTACTTGTAATTGAATGATCAATGTATCTATGACCTAATGGAAGGAATCGTGGTTGATGTATTGAGGCATCAATGGTTCTTAGTGATTCTTAGCTAAGTATGAGACCCCTATGCTCATAACTGTTATTTACACTTGTAGATTACATATTCGTGATATGTTTGTTGAAATGTCTGTCATGGCTAGTGGTGGTCCAGTCAAGGTCCTAAACAAGTATTTGTTTTAATACGGTCATTTCCATGTTATTATACTGTTATGAAGAGATGGATCAATTATGGGTAGTGACATGGGCTATGGGCCTGAAAAAGTGGCTCAAATCCCGGGGTCCCTGGCATAGCAATGACAAATTTAGTCTCTGGTCGCTGGGAGACAAGCATATGAGAGCGAATTTGGGTTTCTGGAAGTTTTCAGGCCTATAGCATGAGAGCGACTGAGGCTTAAATTGTCCAAAATTTTAGTGGGACCCAAGGGCAAGCTATCCAAAAGTTCAGTGGGACCCAAGGGCAAGTTGTCTAAAGTATTGGATTAACTTATGAGGGTCCTGTAGCTAGTGTTGAATGTTTGTGTGGTTTTTTTTCGTCAGTTCCACTTCCTTGACGTGACTTAGGAGATCGAATCATATCATAGTGGCCTCTCTTCACATGTTTACCTCGGCTGGCTAGTTGCTAGGTATATGTGGGAGGAGGGTGTTATAGAGTGGTATCAGGGCATGGTTCACCCCTTGGAATGGATGGGCTATCTGTTGGTCATGCATGCATGTCAGTTGCATGTGTGTCTCTCACCCTTGCATTCCATGTGCTTGTTGCATTTGCATGATGTTGTTCATGGTTGTAGTGATGTCATCATGTGAAATGTGAGGTTGTTATTGTGGAATGCATTACTATGAATGTATGACAAATTACAAGTTGATTTATGTCCCTTACTTGTATCGTTGTGGTATGATTGGTTACATATGTTTGGTTACATTCTTGTAAGCTCTATTGTGTGTATTATTCTTGCAGGTTTGATTTCAAGTATCGTTCACTCATGCTTGATCATGCATGCTTCTGCATATGTGTAGTTGGTTACGTATTACTTATGCATGTTCATGTATACATATAAGAGTACAATGATGTAGCGGTTGTTGTCATGCATGAGGTCGTGGTGTGTGTTGTTGTTAAGGTCAGGCATTGATGACTAGACCCTAGCTAGAATGACGGTTGCATGGTCATATTCTTATGTATTAAGTTTCTATATATTGTCATGATTATGTTATACATGTATCATGCTGATTTGTTGATCTTGAAAACAAGGTATCCTCCCCGAGCTATGCTAAGGTACATTGGTTTATTGTGATTTGATTTAGCTAACATGATATACCTTGCAGGAAGAAATATCAATGGCTAGCAAGATGGTTGACTACAAAGACTCTCCCTATGAATTTGAAGAGCATTATGGTGTTGGGAACTCTTCCGATTTGGCAATTACACAGAGAATCTTAAAGGAAGAAATAAGGAGCTGTAAACAAGATAATGACAAAATCATGCAGTCACAGGATAAACAAGCAAAGGTAAATGCAGTGATACAAGGACCACGTCAGATCAGCTATGAGTAGGAGGATATAACTAACGGGGCATATGGTAGTCGGTCATGTGGTGGTCGCAGGTCAGATAAAGATGACACAATAAGAGACGACATATTGTTGGACATTCCGGATAGCAGAGGGGATATACATAGTTATTATTATAGTTCAGATTCAAATAGGCATCATGATCGTCATCGTTATCATCCTTACAGGAGGAGAGATAGGAGATATTTGTAAGATGAGTTTAAGAAAGAAAATCCAGAAACATTTGATGGAGAGATGAAGAAATCGTAGGATGAAGAGGCATGGTCGCTTGGCATGAGGAAATTCTTCATATTGCATGACTATTCAAAGAACATGAAAGCTAGAGTGGCTACATTCATTTTCAAAGGTAAAGCAGACATTTGGTGGGAAGATGTGAAGAATGTCAGATGCATTCATGAGGAGGATTTGACTTGGAGTGATTTTGAGCGGCTATTCAAGAAGAAGTATTTGTCAGAGAGATACTTTGATGACAGGGTGAAATAATTTTATGAGCTAAAGTTGGGTTCCATGACAGACGATGAGTACACTAGCAGATTCTTGGAGTTTCTGAGGTATATGCCTTATCTCACAGAGGCAAAGGCCAAGATTCAGAGGTTCATTAGTGGGTTACTGGTTTCATCTAAAGACAAGATTGATTTCGACGAGCCTAGATCATTGGAGGAGGCCACTCAAAAGCTAAGGCATTGATATGAACAATTGAAGCGTAGAACTGAGACTAAGCCAGACTGGAGAAGTAATGCAAAGAACAAAGGAAAATGGGACAAAAAGTGAGCAAGGCCTCAAGATACAAGTAACAAGGAGAATGTTGCATCACTTAAGAATTTCAATGCATTAGATAAAGGACAAGGATTCTGACCAAGAGAACAGAACAAGGAGATAGGCTAGAAGCCTATAGAGTGTTAGATTTGTCGCAAGGATCATCGCAAGAGAGATTGCCGTAGAATCGGGGTGGTAGACCTCAGATATACGAGGCACAGACTGTTGGGGATGTTGGCCAGAGTATTCCAAAAATCTATGCAACATTGGATAACAAACACGCAAATCATCAGGCATCTATCATTGAGATAGATGGTAAGATTTGTGATCAAGTTATTTCTATTTTGATTGACCCTGGATCTAATTATAGTTATGTTAGTTTTGACTTGGTGGATAAGCGTGGTTTGAGTAAGGAATTGCATGCAGAGTCTTGGTTATTGTAGTTGGCTATAGGTACAAAGAAGCAAGTTCATCATTGGGTCAGAGCTTGTGCATTTAATTTGAATGGTATGCCTACCACGGCGCATGTTGATGTATTACCATTGGGATCATACAGTATGTTGTTGAGCATGGATTGGTTGTATCTTCATAGAAACAAGGTAGATTGTTATGACAAAGCCATTGAGTGTGTCGATGACAATGGAGAACCAAAAGTCTTAAAGGGTAAGAAGGAAGCTACATCAGTTATGGTGACAGTTATGCAAGCAAAGTGTAGTCGCAGGAAAGGGTGTAAGCTATTTGTAGTGCACATTTTTAGTGATAAGGGTAAGGAAGTTGAAGATGTAGATGTGTTGAGAAGGTACCTAGTTTTACAACAATTCAAGGATGTATTTCCTAAGGACATTATAGAGTTTCCACCTCATATGGAGGTAGGCTTTTCTATTGAGTTAGTGCTAGGGGAAACTCCAACATCAAAAGCACCTTATAGGATGAGCACAACTAAGTTGGTTGAGTTAAAGTTTCAGTTGAAGGAAATGTTGGACAAGGGGTACATTAGGCCAAGTGTATCACCTTGGGGCGCACCGGTATTGTTTGTAAAGAAGAAAGATGGTACTCTCAAATCATGCATTGAATTCAGGCAGTTGAACAAAGTGACCATCAAGAACAGGTATTTGTTGTCAAGAATTGATGACTTTTTTGATCAGCTAAAGGGAGCAACAACATTCTTTAAGATTGACTTGAGATCTAGATATCATCAGGTACGCATTAAAGAGGAGGACATTTACAAGACGACTTTCTGGACTAGGTATGGGCATTATGAGTTTGTTGTAGTTCCATTTGGCTTAACTAATGTCCAACTACATTTATGTGCTTGATGAATAGTGTGTTGTGTCCATATTTGGATAAGTTTGTTATTGTGTTCATTGATGGTATATTGTTATATTCTAAAAATGAGGAAGAGCATGCCAAACATTTAGCATGCCGAACATGCCCCAACTTGGAGAGCATCAGTTGTATGCTAAGCTCACCAAGTGTAGTTTCTTTCAGACTGAGGTACACTACTTGGGGCATGTTGTCTCCAAGGAGGCACTACAATAGATCCAGAAAAGATAAGAGTCGTTTTGGAGTGGGTAGCTCCTAAGAATGTGGATGAGGTGAGATCCTTCATGGGTTTGGCAGGCTACTACAGGAGGTTCATCAAGAACTTCTCACATATTGTTATCCTACCATATCATTGCAAAAGAAAGGTAAGAAGTTTGAAAGGACAGAGGAGTGTGAGGTTAAGTTTGAGTAGCTCAAGCAGTTGTTGACACATGCACCAGTGTTAAAGATTGTAGATCTAGACAAAGAGATTGTAGTATGCACAAATGCTTGCAAGAGAGGACTTGGTTGAGTCCTTATGCAAGATTAATAGGTGGTATGCTATGAGTCACAAAAACTGAACAAGCACGAGCAGAACTATCCCACGCATCATCTTGAGTTGGCAACTATTATACATGCATTGAAGATGTGGATATACTATCTTTTGGGCAGGAGGTTTACATTGATGAGTGATCACAATGGTTTGCAATATCCATTTGACCAACCGAATCTAAATGGTAGGCAGGCTCAGTGGTTGGCTATGATCAGTGAGTTTGATTTTGAGATCAAGTATATCAAAGGTAAAGAGAACATAGTGGCAGATACTCTTAGCAGACGGATACAGGTAAATCACTTAGAAGTTATGAGCTCTTGTGGGATAGATCTACAGGATAAAATCTTGCAGGCAAGTTAGCAGGATGTCAGATATATGGATATTGTGCATAGGTTACAGCAGAGTACTGGTACTGGTACAGGTGATGGTACAGGTACAGGTGATGGTACAAGTACATGTAGTGGTACAGGTACAGGTAGTGGTATAGGTGCAGGTGCACAAGATGTGGATTATTTCCTTACAGCATATGGATTGGTCAGGTTTAGAGATAGGATATGTGTGTTGGACAACATTGAGCTCAAGAAGATGATCTTGAGGGAGTTTCATGCGAAACCTTATTCAGGTCACCCAGGTTATCAGAAGACACAAACAATAGTGAAGAGATTTTACTATTGGCCGAATTTGAAGAGGGATGTAGCAGAGTTCATGGCTAGGTGTTTTGATTGTCACCGTGTGAAGGGAGAACGTAAGAATCCAAGTGGAATGCTACAACTGATGGCGCTCCCAGAGTGGAAATGGGAAGTCATTTCCATGGACTTCATTACAGATTTGCCGAAGATAGTGAGACAGCATGATTTCATCATGGTTATTATGGAGAGGTCGACGAAGGTTTCAATTTTCATTCCGGTGAAGTCTACTTTTTCAGTTAGTGATGTAGCACAGGTATTCATCCAAGATGTGGTTAGATTGCATGGTGTTTTGAGGAAGATTGTGTCAAACAGGTATGCAAAGTTCACTTCCAAGTTTTGGAAGAAGTTATTTGTAGGTTTGGGCATAGAGTTGGCCTTCAGTACAACTTATCATCCACAGATAGATGGATAGACATAGAAGGTCAACAAGATATTGGCGGACATGTTGAGGATGTATGTGATGCATCAGCAACGAAAGTGGGAAGAGTACCTTCCATTGGTAGAGTTCGCATATAACAATGGGTATCAGGAATATTTGAGAATGAGTCATTTTAAGGCATTGTATGGACGAAGTTGTAACACTACCATTAGTTGGAGTGATCCAATTAACAGGGCATTGATTGGACCAGATACGTTGGCAGACATAGAACAGGAAATGCAGATTATAAAGAAAAATCTAAAGGCAACACAAAATAGGCAGAAAAGCTATGCAGATCGGAACAACTTGTTCAAGGAGTTCCGAGTTAGGAAGCAGGTGTACTTGCGCATCAAACCGAAGAAGATCTCCTTGTGGATTGGATCATATGCCAAGCTGCCACCACAGTTTTTTGAACCGTCAATATGATTGAGAGGATTGGGCCAGTAGCCCATCAACTTGCACTGCCTCCAACAGTGAAAGTCTATGATGTTTTCCATGTGTCATTGTTTAAGAAGTATGTTAAAGATGTTAATCATGTGATTGACTGGTTTGTATTGCAGGTGGAACTAGATGGAGAATTTTAGCCAAAGCCTCAGTGTATATTGTAGAAAAATGTGCTCATGCTCAGGAACTGAGCAATCGATCAAGTCAAGGTGCAATGGAAGCACTTTGGGCCCGATGAAGCTACATGGGAGATAGCAAATTAGATGAAGGATATGTATCATTCCTTGTTTGCCAGTTGCGGCAAAGCATTTTTGGTTTAGTGTTTTGGTGTGAATTGTGGTATATGTTTTGATGATGATGGTTTATGTACATATGTAGATGGATGTAAATTCCACCATTAGCTATGTTATAAAGACCCAATAAGCAGTATTGGTGTCATGTCATGATGATGTTATGTTTCATCTTGGTTTTCTTCTTAGTAGATTGATCATTGTAAATACTACATCGAACTAAGTTATAAAGCTCCATTGGCAGTATCTTTTGCTTACAGTAGTTTTTTGGTTATAGGTGTTGTTGAACACTAAGAAGTGTTCCCCCAAGGGGAGGGTTCTGTAATAGCCTTAGTGAAAATTCCATGTAATAAAAGTAAATAAAGGAAAAATAATAGCCATGGTTGATGGGACACTTATTCCAAGCTGAATGTTGGGCAAAATACTAGTGATGGGGATCACTTGTGATTGTTTATGGCTAAGGAAATTAGCAAAGGCAATGATGAAGGATTTGGAAAGGCAAAATGGCATTTTTGGCACATTTATTTATGAAAATAATAGAAATTAGGAGAAAAGGGAGGTGAAAGGTCACAGGTTTCATGTGAGGAGGAAATTGAACGAAAATAATGGAAAATGAAGAAAATAGGGGCCTCATTCAGAAAAAGGCTTCCCAGGATCAGTTGGTAACCTTTTGTCAGCTCAGTTTTAGATCTCTCTCGTTATTCTCTCTCTCTCTCATACTCTTCGAGACTTAGAGTTTTCTTGGAGCACTCTTGGTGGGTGTGCAATACTTGGATTCTTGGAGAAATGAGGCAAAGGAAGAGTAGGAAAGCGTAATATGGCATTAGGATCAGTAGCTACATCATATTTGCTTGCAAGTACCAAGTTGCATGTATGTTTTCTTCACTAGTTTTGACATGCATGGTATATGCATGTAGATTCTTGGTCATGATCTGTCATTGGCATGGAGGATTGCCTAGATTGATAGTGGATTGCCTAGATTGACAATGGATTGCCTAGCCTTTCCATTTCCTGGATATCCATAGTGATTGTGGATTTAAGTTAATTATTTGTTTTTGGTTGGTTCTCATGTTCCCTTATCTGGGGTTTAGTTATTAGTTCTTGGAAACCTTGGTTGGACAAATGCTCTGGAAGCCCTGTAATAGCTTGGGTTGAGTTACTAGTCCTAATTGGTGGATTGAGTTACTAGTCCTAGAAGCCTTGGTTGGTCGAATGCTCTAGAAGCCCTAGAAGGCTTGGATGGAGACAAATCTGATGATGGTTTTGTGATGTCAGACCATGAGGTGGAATCATTGTTTGATGGGTTGAGGTGGATGGCCTTTGGAAGCCCTAGATGAGTTTTTATGGATGTGTTATATAAGGTCCCACATTCATGCTTGGAATATGGCACAAGGGTGAATGGCTGAAGAGAGATTTGTCTCAGCCATTCTACAGTCGAGTGGAACGTGGAAGTCCCATCCCGGGTTTGGATTTTGCATCATTAATGAAAGGTTATTTCTCCTTGTATTTCTATGATCATTTTGATGGATTATATGTGGTCTATATGGTTGTACTTTCATGAGTATTTAAACTGCTATTATGTTGGTTATGTATATGTTTTATGATAGCATCCATGTATGGCTTTCATCATGTTTTTACTTATAATTGAATGATCAATGTGCCTATGACCTAATGGAAGGAATGGTAGTTGATGTATTGAGGCATCAATGGTTCTTAGTGATTCTTAGCTATGTATGGGACCCCTATACTCATAACTGTTATTTACACCTATAGATTACATATTCATGATATGTTTGACGAAATGCATGTCATGGCTATTAGGGTATATTCAAGGTCTTAAACAAGTATTTGATTTAATATGATAATTTCCATGTTATTTTACTATTTTGAAGAGATGGTTCAATTCTAGGCAGTGACCTGTGCTTTGGGCCTGAAAAAGTGGCTCAAATCCTGAGATTGCTGGCATAAGACTGACAAATTTAGTCTCTGGTCGCTGGCAAACAAGCCTATGAAAGTAAATTTGGGTTTCTCGACGCTGTCATGCCTATAGCATGAGAGCGACTGAGGCTTAAGTTGTCCAAAAGTTCAGTGGGACCCAAGGGCAAGTTGTCTAAAGTATTGGATTGGTTCTTGAGGGTCCTGTAGTTGATGTTGAATGTCTATATGGTGTGTTTCCGTTGATTCCACTTCCTTAACGTGACTTAGGAGGTCGAATCATATCATAGTGGCCTCTCGTTGCATGTTTTCCTCGGTTGTCCGGTTGCTTGGGTAGATGTGGGAGGAGGGTGTTACACTGAGGCTATAAGGAAGGTTTTTAGTGTTATAAAATTAGCAAAAATTGTCATAAAAAACTCCTCCAGAACATTTGTTTGTGGTAGTGGATGTTTTAGCAGAGCTAATAACAAAAATTCATCACAACTAAAAAAGAATTTGGTGGTTAGAGGTTATAGCAGATGTTTTCTTAGTGGTGCACTTACTGGACAAATCACATTGGTGCACTACTAATATAAAAACGTTGGTGTTGTAAAATTAAATAAAAGCATCGGGTCTAGAAACAAATGTTTGGAGCACCGATGTGTTAAATTTATAAAAGCATCGATGCTTTAATAATAAAAATGCGTTGGCTCGTACAGTCTATGATACCATGCACCAACACCGGTGCCTGAAAATTATAACGTGTTAGTGCTTATTTCTTCCAAAACACCTCGAGCAATGCTTTTGAGGAAGTGAATCGAGGCAGGAAAAAAATCTTGCAACTCCAGTGCTTTTATCTTCTCTAATGCATTTCGTAATTTATGATTAACAATGCAACGGTGCAGATGAGTTGTATAAACAACACTTGTGCTTGAAAAGTATAACGCCCTGGTGCTTATGCATTTGCAAAAGCTCTGGTGTTGTACATTTCACAAAATGCACCGGGACATGCAAAAACAATTATGCAATATCGTTGTTTTTACATAATCTAATGCATTAGTGTGTTAAAGGTAACAATGCACCAATGTGTTAAAGGCGAATCACGCTGGTGCATATCATCCTAATGTTTTTTTATTTTACAAACGCATTGGGATAACATTTTTATTATTGTAAATACCGTTGTTAAAAAACTCGTATTCAGAGTAGTGCATATTAATTTACAATGTCTCAGTATCCATTTTATCTTTTTTATAAACATCAATATGTGACAATTTAATTATTGTGATTTTTTAAATCCATTATTCATCGAAAAATTGACATATATCTTATAACAATATTCATATAAATTAATTTTTTATTAGTGCATTTGTATATGATCTTTGAATTAGTTTGTTATATTATTAGATTTCACATCTTTTCATTCTAGTACTTAATCATCCATATATTTAATCAGTGATGTAACATTCCACAGAGACATTAGACAACGTAATAGAATAAATTAAAATATATTTTATTATATATGAATAAGAGGCTCTTTGTCATACAAATTATGATAGTTATTGGTAACCCCTTATCTTTCAATTGGGACACTATTTCCATTACATTAAACAAAATCCCTGATTTTCATAGACAATTATTTCAAAAAATACAACTTGCATTGATATCAAAATAGATCATTATTTTTCGATGGAATTGATGTTAGTGCTCGAGCTACTTCCATGACTTGGGTTATTTGAATGAATGTTTTGTTGATTACATCAATTGTTTTCGTCTTCTTCAATTTCCATCTACAAACATATAAAGTGTAATAAGTGTATCTACATTGGTGAGAATAATGAAAATTGAAATAAATAATATACATTAATGTAAATCGAAAAGCAATGTACCATAACAAGAATTGAGTCCTAAACTATACAAATTATTTCAAAACCAAATCTCATGCTTTCTTTCAACAACTCTTCTATTGGTGTAGTTCCATATTTTGTTTCCTGCAAGTTTTATACCCCAAAATAAATCATAGATTTAATGTAAAGGATTTTTTGTTATATTAAATATAAACTCAGAGAAGTAAAAGATCATAGATACTTACAAATTCCACAATTAATTTTAGATATGCCAACATATACTGACAACCCATATTTAACCCAATTTCAAGCAATTCTTCTCATGGCTCTTCTTTGTATGTTAGCACCTATTTGAATACATTCAAGGATGGTCCTTGTAAAACAACTTAAAATATACAAAATTGAAACATTAAGTTGTTATAAGGAAATATTAACAATTACTCACAGACTTTGAAAACAACCCTTTTCTTCCTTGTCATCTTATTTTATGTGTTGAATGAGTTCCATTTTATTTTATTTTTTGCAAGAAAATACTTGAAAATTAATATTTAACGCTAAATTATTTGTTTATATGTACCTAATAGAAAAATCAATGATTACATACATTAGAAGCACATTGTTGTTGATATTGCTCCTCTTGTGATTCAATTGTGTCCATTTCTTTGGCCATCTCCTTGTACACATTTTTGGACATTCCTACTAGCATGTTTCAAATATCAGCTCAGTGATCCTTTGGGATTTTCGTAATCTCTATGAAAAAATAATAAAATATTTTTATATTGATATATAAAAACTAAATATAAAAAATGATTATAACAAATGAATGTTTGTAATAATATAAAACATATAATAAGAAAAACATTTTATATAGGTATATTACTTTTTGAATGATTATTTTTTGTTGTTATACGTTTTTTTCTATTGCAAGTTTGATAGGTCTTATTGGCCATTGCTCTGGAAACGCTTCATGTAGTTTAAATATAACTTGGTTCTTGGAATCATTGGATTGATTTATATATTGTAAATGGAAAGTACGTCTATACGTGCGTTTCATTATATCCCTCGTAATTTTGTAAAAGTTTTTCCCCATTTTATTAACCTCGAACACCACTCTAGATGGGCTAAGGACAAATTCATCGTCATTTACATGTTCTATAATTTTTATTTTCTTAGAACAACATTATTTTTCTTCGTTGTTGGTCCCTGTAGAACATTAAAATATGTGAATTAATAAATTGTTTGAAATATGATATCTGATATTCTTAAGTATACTATTAATGAAAACAAACAAAAAAAACTCACATTGAATAATATTTTTTCATTCACCTGATTCATCCTTTTGCAATTTTTCTATCAGGATTTTACGCTCTTTTGCACTTAGATTAGAAAGAATCTTATCAAGTTTTTTTATTAAAAAAAAAAACTCATTTTGAATAATGTTTTTCATTCAGCTGATTCATCCTTTTGCAATTTTTCTATCAGGATTTTATGCTCTTCTGCACTTAGATTAGGAAGAATCTTATCAAGTTTTTTCATTTTGTGGTTCTGCATGACACACACTAACCAATACATATTAATTAAACTTACATATAGTTCAAACATATTAATTTTGTAAAGAATTTATAAAGAACTTGCATTTTTTGCTTTTTGGATGTGTTATTATTGTGCACTGGTGCATTATATTATACACGGGACGCTGATAAACAAAAATAGTTTTAAAAAAAACAGACATGGCCAACAGGCTTTGGAACTAATTCAATAACTGGTCCCCCTATTTTACATGTCAAACGCCTTATATATAGTAACACAAACCAAATAAATATAAAATGCTTAAAATGAAAAGCCCTAATTGTGAAGTGGTAGAGGGAGTTAAACAATAGGGGGGAATTTTGTAGTCACATAAGCAAGAAGAAACAAGGATTTAAGGTAACTATTGAATTTTTTGTTTTTTCTTCTTCTAAATTTTAATTAAATCTAAATAGAAATAGATATTGTAAAAAAAATTATTAATAAAACCATTAGTAAATTTTTACTATGCAGGATTTTGATTTTATTTTCTAAATTTTAATTAAATCTAACAGAAATTATAATTTTTTTTATTAAAATCGACAATAAAATTTAAAAATTTTACTATGCAGGGTTTTGAGTGAATCACCGTACCTTTCAAATTATGATCTTCTGAATAGTTTTGGTGTTCCAAAGTATTATGTTACTCCACAGTGTTCCCAGTACGACCTCTTGCAAATCTTTCCTTTGAAATTTTGGGAAAAATAATGAAATAGTGAATAGGTTCTTACTATTTAAAAGAATTCGTGAAATTAGAATTCGAAAAATCAATTACCGCTCATTTTTCAATTTGAAAAAAAATAAAATCACAGTTTTATTTTTCTTTTTCCGGAACATCGGTTCATATAATAATAATGCGCACCAATTAAGATAACTTATCAGTGCGCTAATTTTTTTTAATGTATGGATATTATAGAATTATTTTATTTTTTCGAAATCCAGGAAATCGACGTGGATATTATTTTAACACATCGATGTGGTTATTATTTAAATGCATCGGTGTGGTTAGTTTTACAAGAGCACCAATATGCTTTAAAAGTTATTTGAGTTTTTATTTTCACATAAAATGGAATATTCATCTAAAATTATCCTTAATGATGCATCTACATGAGTTACAATAGTTGATAATATACATTTTTCGCTTAAAGTCGCCTTATTCTTGAAAATGGTTTGAAAATTATATTAAAATTCAAATTGTGGTTATATGGTTCTCGAAATTAATTTTAGGTATGTACAAAAAAAATTATTGTTGATTTTGCTCAAATGCAAGGGAGAAAATCTTATAATATGAAATGGCCAATTCTTCAAAATCTAGCTCATTCCATATTGCTCAAAATCCTTTGCAGAGCTCTCCCTTTCCATATCCAATAACTTCAAATTTTACTTATATTTCGGTTATCTAATTGAATTTTTTTTTTATCCATGTCAATTTGAATAAAAATGTATCGAAATTTGGTTTTTTATAAGGATTTCAAGCACCAAAACCCTAAAATGATCCAACTAGTAAAAATTCGAGTTCTGCCTGCATGGACGCCAGAGGGAGCCCTCATCCTCCCCTCCCTCCTGAGATCGATGCCTTCAAACATTTGGTAGCCTCCTGCGGCAAGAGGAAAGCAAACCCAAATCAACAGAAGTTTGTAAAGATAGTTGAATCCATCCCCTCCGTTGAACTACCTACGGAACACCAGTGTCGGACTGTGCTGAACCTAGCAGAACGCGGGCTCATTGGTCAATTTACAGGCCTCTAGCCCTCTCCAAAAGCTATTGATGGATGGGTCTAGTGAAACTAGAGACCCCTGGTCTCTGAAGGAATATGAAATCATCTAGTAGGCAGAGACTATTATGTTTTTGTCTTCGATTTAGCAGAAGATCGAGACCTTATTTTTCGAAACAGTCCATATTTCATGGGCCCCCAAGGGCTCTATTTGAATAAATGGACGTTGGACTTTGATCCTTCCTGGGATAGACTTTGATCCTTCCCAGAATATTCCTTCAGCCATTCTTGTCTGGGTAAGGTTACCCCACCTCCCTCTTCATTGCTAGAACCCAGAATCTATGGAAACCATCAAGAACAAACTAGGCAAATACATTGATAGGGCTGAAAGGAGAGAACAATATTCGTGTGCCAGAATATGTGTTGAAGTCAACTTGGAGATAGGGTTGCCCGACGTGATCAAGCTAACTGTAGCTAGCTAGTCTCACATACAGGAACTTGATTATGAACAGCTCCCCTTCAAGTGTCGACACTGTCACGACTATGGCTATTTCGCTCGAAACTGCAAGAAGAAAACTAATAAAGAATATAAAAAAGAGAAGGGCGAACAGTGGACACAAGCCCAAAAAGCAGGCACATCCAAGCAGACCAACAGAGTGAAAGGGAAAGGAGGGAATGCAGAGACCGGAGGACCCTCTTCTAGGAAGAGACTACCTGAAGTTCAAGCCACATCAAATGCCACCACTTCAACAAATCCTTTTGTTGTTCCAAACCCTCCAAAAGATAAAAACCAACCAGAACTTGAAGAGGGAGAGGTGCAACAGTATATTGAACAGATAGCAGACATAGACATAAACTCAGGATCTCAAGAAAGAACTGGAGTAGCCACCTCAAAAATACCTAGTGTAGACGCAACCCCACAGGAAACGCATGGCTCTCCAGCAGGCGCCATATCCCCACTCTCTTATGCAGAAATGATCAAAAAGAAAAAGTTGATAGACAACCATGGTTCTTCTGAAGAAGACTCTTTTGAGCGATCCACCGAAAGGGCAGGAAGGAAGTCTCATAAGGAGATCAGAGAAGAAGAGGCGAAGAGATTAAAGATGCAGGGTAGTTAGTCCACAATCAAAATGTCATTAGGCAGAAACACAAGGGCTCAACCCATAAAGGGAGGGCCTACTCCTTCCTTCCCTCGTAAATAATGCAGATTGTCTCTTAGAATTGTAGAGGTTTGGGGAACCCATTGAAAGCTGAAGTAGTAAAAGATATATCAAGAATGGAACCCTCAGATATCCTCCTACTCCAAGAGACAAAGATAGAAGAGGATTCTCTTCTATCCTTAAGTCAAATCAAGTGGAACAAGAACTCAAGAAAAGTAGTCAGCGCCCGAGGTACTTCAGGGGGTCTTGCAACCTTATGGTCAGAGGATTGTTTTAGTTGAAAAGATTCTTCGCAAGCCAACACTGGATATACACAGAACTTCAATATCTTCCAAGTAAGATTTCTTTGGTTCTCTTCAATCTTTATGTCCCTATTAATTTCTTGGAAAAGAAGGATTGCTGGAATTCTCTCTTAGACTTCCCAGAAATCTACACTCCCCCAATCATCATACTGGCGGGGGATCTTAACATTACTTTAGATCCGAAAGAGAAAAAAGTGGAGTTTGGGGTAAAGACCCCTTCCATGTCTTGGTGGAGTCTCTGATTCTTGCTTGGGACCTCCTTGACCTCAAAACTAAGAAAGGTCGTTATACCTGGACCAACAATAGAGTTGGTAATGCCAACATTGTTGCTTGTCTAGACCAGTTTCTAGTTCAAAGTTCTTTGATGGAGGGGAAGCCTTTAATCTCTTCAAAAATTCTGCCCAAGATAACATCTGACCATAACCCATCTCACTGTTGCTAGAAAAAGAGGAAGACTTAGGCCATATTCCCTTTATATTCAATCCTCTTTGGGTAGTGAGAGAGGGCTTTATGGACATAGTGGCTCAAGCTTAGTCGCAACCAGTTGAAGGATCCCCCAGCTTTGTGTGGGAGTAGAAACTTAAGTACACTAAGTATGCCTTAAAAACTTGGGCAAAAAAACCCCTCTCCACTCCAATGAGAAATAGACAAAACACTTTGTAGGCTTTAGCCGAGATTCAGCTAGGCATGGAAGAAACTGAAACCACCAAAGCTTAGTTGCTCATCGAACAGAACGCCCAGTTCAACTCTTTTCTCTCCTTTCGCCAAGAAGAGGAGCATTGGCACCTCAAGTCTCGCAGCCTCTGGCTACAAGATGGAGATAGAAACACATCATTCTTTCACAGACAATGCAGAGCTCGTCTCTCTTAGAATCACATCTCGGAAATATCCACTAGGGAGGGGGAAGTCATCAAAGGAAAACCTCTTTTAAAATAGGTTGCCACATCTCATTTTCAGCAACTGTTTTAGGAGGATGGTTCTTCTGATGATGATATGGCTGCTGACGTTTTGTCAAACATCCCTTCAC
This sequence comes from Pinus taeda, assembly GCA_000404065.3. Classification (NCBI taxonomy): domain Eukaryota; kingdom Viridiplantae; phylum Streptophyta; class Pinopsida; order Pinales; family Pinaceae; genus Pinus; species Pinus taeda. Next base: position 97,578 of record APFE030333145.1, read on the forward strand.
TTGTCACTGCAGATTTAAACGTTGGGTTATTGAAGCCTTTTACTGAAAAAGAGATAGTGGAAGTCATATGGTCAATGGAGTCGGATAAAGGCCCTAGGCGGGATGGCTTCACCATCCATTTTTACAAAGCTTGCTAGAATGTAATAAAACTTGATCTCCTACGAATGATAAAATCCTTCCAAAAGAAAGCCGAAGTGAGAGGGTGCACGAACTCCGCCTTCCTTGCTTTAATCTCGAAAGAAGTTAACCCAGAGACTTTCGATAGGTTCCGACCTATCTCACTCTGCAATGCCTCATACAAGATTCTCGCCAAACTCTTATCCAATAGACTCAAGCCTCTGTTAGGGAATCTGATCTTCCCTCTTCAGGGTGGTTGTGTCAAAGAAGGCACCTCATAGACAATGTGATCCAAGTGCAAGAAGCCCTCCATTCTAGCCACATTCGGAAGGAAAAAGGCATACTCATCAAGTTGGATATGTCAAATGCTTTTGACTAGGTTAAACTCTCATTCCTCTATAAAATCCTTCTCTCTTTTGGTTTTAGTGTTGAGTTTGTCAACTTGATAAAAGCCTGCACATATAGACCTTGGATAGCACCCCTGGTCAATGGCAGACCTACTGATTTCTTCCAAGCTACAAGAGGGCTCTGCCAAGGGTGCCCATTGTCACCCTTTCTTTATATCCTATTGGAAAAATCCCTAAGCAGAAAGCTAACAATTTAAAGGGAAGTAGGCTCTATCCTAGGCATTAAGGCAGCAAGAGGTGTGGATCCTATAAATCATGCCCTCTTTGCGGATGACTCTCTCCTCATGGGAGGGGCCTTGATTAAGATAGCAAGGGCTTTCAATGAAATTCTTCAACACTTCTACTTAATTACAGGAGCCTTGATCAACAAAAGAAAAAGTGTTGTCTACAGTTGGAATGTAGATCATCCAACTATCCTTCGAATTGCTTGCTCCTTGGGATTCCCTGGGTATGAAAAATGGGAAAAGATCAAATACCTATGCCTTCCCTTAACCTTGGGACCAAGCCCTCCCTCCCTCTGGATCGAAGTAATTAGCAAGATAAAAGAAAAAATAGCATATTGGGGAGGCCAATGGCCAACAAAGGCTAGGAAGATGGTTTTGATAAAGGCAATCCTCTCTTCCTTCCTGTTATGAAACCAGCTCAAAAAGATAGAAAAGATAGATCAACGCCTTAGAATTCAGCCTCTTCGAGGGGGCAACCTCCTTTACATTACATAAATGAACAATTCTTGGATGATACAAATGACAGAACCTCCTTTCTATATATAGGAGTCTAAGGAGTCACAATATAACCCAACCGACCTAACAATAATAATATAAAGCCACAAAAATAACAATAGAGGGATTCTATGGGGCACATAATAACAATATGGGAGCAATAGGGGCACAACAATATTAATAAGGGGTACAACTACCATAGTAATGGGGTAATCACTAGTATTATAGGGACCCAACACAATACCTTCAGTAAACATCATAAAGCATTTTTCATGGCTTAATGAAAGGTTCGTTTCTTTACATCTTATAAAGAATTTTTCCAAATTTTCTAATGCCTCTTTAAACGAATCACCATAAACTGTAAAATCATCCATATATACCTTTACACAGTCATGGATTAGATCAGAACAAATTCCGAATACTGCTCTTTGGAATGTTGCGGGTGCATTACATAATCCAAAAGGAAGCACTCGATAAGCAAAAGTTCCCCATGGACAGGTAAATGTGGTCTTATCCTGATCTTCAGGTGCTACCTGAATTTGATTATAACCACTAAAAACATCCAGAAATTGAAAAGTACTTTTTGCCTGCTAATGTATCTAATACTTGATCGAATAAAGGGAAAAGGAAAGTGATTCCTTCAAAAGTTGCTTTATTCAATTCCCTGTAATCAATGCATACCCTCCATTTACCATTCTTTTGGGTACTATAACCAAAGGGAGAAAACCATCAGCTATCTGAAATTGGGTAAATGAAGTTTACATTGAGTAGTTTTTGGAGCTCTTCTTTCACTATCTCCCTAAGATTTGGATTCATCCTTCTCTGAGGTTGTCTGATTGGTTTGCTATTTTCCTCGATATAGATATGGTGGATGCAAGTCTTAGGGTCTATACCTTTCATATCAGTATACTCCCATTGCAAATGCAGTAGAATGTTTTTGCAAGATTTTGGTTAGTTCTTCCTGTTGTGACTTTTCCAAATTTTTGCTGATATTCAGTGTTTTACCTGGAAAAATCTCAATGGTAGAACTACCAAACTCTTCCATAGAGTAAAGAGACATTTGTCTTGACGATAAATATTCAATATCATAATCTAACTGAAATTGTGTGTGGTCATATTCTAAAGATGTTTCAAAATTTTCTAATGTGTTCAGAATTTGACTATCTTCACTAATTTCAGAAATAGTAAAGACGGGTTGTATAATGTATTCATCATCGACCCATTCATTGTCTCCTACTTCTGTAATTGCTTTTACTAGAGGATACAAATTGAATTTCTTTGTCGAAATACCATCAGAAATGTACATATCCCCAGATCTACAACTAATGAAAGCATCAACTGTGGCTAGCCAAGGTCCTCCTAAGATGATTGGGTGACCTCCTAAATTACTCTTGGGAGTCAAAATCATGAAATCTACTGGATATTCCCAAGAATCTAAGGAGACTGAAATATCTTCTAATACACCATCTGGTTTGATTATTGATCTATCTGCAAGTTACAGTAAGGTGGGTGTAAAAAGAAGATTTGGAAGTTTAAGTTGTTCCATAGTCTATCTACTCATAATTTTTATCGCAGCTCCTAAGTCAATCAAAGTATTTGGAATTTTTATCCCATTTATATGTGTCTTGACAATTGGACTACCTGGATCCACATATTTTTGCATGGTAATTTTTCCCATCATGATATTTGCAATTTTTCCTACCAAGTGGATTCTTCTTGTATCTCTTGGTTTCCTTCTTGGTCTTTTGAGACTCAACTCCTTTATTGTTTTTGCTAGAATAGGAATCTCTCTTAATGGCTTGTAGCAAGGGAATCTTGATACATACATTCTTTAATTCATCTAGAAAATCATAGTCAGGCAACAAGATTTGTTTTTCCACCCCTTTGTCAATCTGTAATCTTTCAGGGAAAGGAGGTGTGGATGAAGATGCAGGTTGCTCAACTATAGGAGTTGTGGGGGTTGAATCTTTTTTCTTTTTTTCTTTTTGAATGATTGGGTTTTGAAGAGATGCTTCCTTAGAACCTTTATTAACTTTAAGAGAATCCTCCTCAGAGGTATCTTGCTCTTGAACATCTATAGAAGGTTTTTCTAAAACTCTACCAGATCTGAGTTGAACATCATTAAGAGGAACAATCATATAGGTAGGAAATTGTTGTCCTTCTACCATGTAAGCATTATGAGAATTTTTATTGTTAGGATTTGGCAATGGCTGAGCTGGTAATTGATTTGTCTTTTGTTGAAATGGAAGCAAGAGTTGAGGATTTGGATTTTGTTGAGAAGCTTGTTGTTGTGGAAATGGCAATAAAAGTTGTGGGTTTTGATTTGGAAGTTGTGGATTTTGATTTGGAAGTTGTGGATTTTGTTGATTTGGAAAAGATGGAGGATATTGATAAAATTGAGCAAATCTCCCATAAGGATTTTGCATCCCTTGTGCCCATGATTGATATGGATTTTGAGGTTGGGGCCAAGGTTGTTGCCAATAATTCCAGTTTGGTGGGAGATGAAAGTTCATAGGATTGTTAAATCCTTGATTTTTTTGCCCCTGCCAAGGTTTTCTTGAAACAAAACAGAGGGATTCTACTGAATTCGGATCTTCCTGAAAGACAGCTTTGAGCCCAGGAATTGAAGGACAATCCTTGGTCTCATGACTTTCTGAGCAAATCATACATGTTTCTACAACTTTTGCATTCAAGGGTCATTCCCTTAGAGAATGTTTCTTTCTACATTTTGGACAAAAGATGGCCAAGGCATCAGCTTCTGCTTTCTGCTTGTTTTGTATTTTAAGGGTGTCTAGTTGTTCACTAAGGCTCCCTAGAATATCAGTTTTGAACTCATCAAGCATATTGCCAATCTCTGCCCTACTTACCGATCCAGTTGCATATTTGTTTGCTCTAATAAGAAAAGGATCTCTAGGCCCTTTTCCCGTTTTAGATTTTCCCCTTGAGAGATGGACACATAGTTCTGCTATGTCATGAAGTGGAAGTTGAGAAATGTCTCCCTTCCCCATCATGTTTAAAATATCTATCCATTCATCTCTAATAGATTTCAATAGAAGAGCTTTCAAGGTTTCCTCATCTAAATTACTCATTTTTTCTCTCTTTAAGTTGTATTGAAATCTTTCAAGTAAATCCTCCAAGTTTTCATCTTCTTTTTGCATCATTTTGAATACCTCATCCTTATGATTGGTGGGCATACAATAGTCCAAATATCCATCCAAAAATGTCTGTTTCATATCATTCCAAGTCCTAATAGATTGAGTGACTAATCCCATGAACCATTTCAAAGCAACTCCTTTCAATGTTGAAGGAAACAGTTTGAGTTTTTGAGAGTCTTCCATATATCGTAGGTTCGGCACAAGACTTCAAACTCAAATAGAAATGTTTCAGGATCCTCACTTCGCAACCCATAAAAGTTTGGGAGGACAAATGGTGAAATGTTTTTCATTGTTGTATGAGTTTTCTCATCGGCTATAGGGAATCCGAATGAGTTATCTCCTTCCCTATTTCCCCCATTATTACCTCCACCTCCACCATTGTTGCCTCCATTATTTCCTCTTCATCTACCTCTACCCCCAAATCCATTTACTACTTCCTCCGTCATGATAGTTTCCTCAGAGCCTTCTGGTTCTTCTATTAATGGTGGATGAAAGAGAGTTTCTCCCTTTCCCTCTTCTTCAGGTGATTCTACTTCTTGGATTACAATAGGTTCCCTTGTAGAAGTGAAGAAAGGTTCTTCTCCTAGATCAGATTTAGTAGATAGTGTGGGAGAATCTTCTAATTCAGTTGCTGGAATCCTAAGGCTGGGAGTAGATGGAGGTGAATCTTGTCTATGCCTTGAAGTAGCTGGAGTTGTGAAAATCGAACTCTTGGCCCTAGCTATAAACCTTCCCCTAGAATCTCTTGCTCTATGCATGTCATTTTTTATTTTTTGTTCAAGTCGGGCTAATAATTCTCTTTCTAGTCTTCCAGATCACACTAGGTGCAATAAGAGAGCATAATCAAGAAATTATTGAACTAATAACTCTCTTTTCTGATCCTCCATATCACACTAGGTGCAAGAGGAGAGCATACTTCAAGAAGTTATCAATTTTTCCCTTCTTGTTTTGTTTTTGTTTTTGTTTTGTTTTGTTTGTTTGTTTGTTTGTTTGTTTGTTTGTTTTTTTTAATGTAAGAGATCGGCTACCTAGTTACACTTCCCCAACAACGGCGCCAAAATGTTTAGTCAATTTAGTGTGTCCTAAATTGCTACATTAATTATCAATCCGGGAGTCGTAAACTGATGAAGTGTGGCGCACTATATGTGTAAGACAACCTCTTTCTTACTTTTTATTGTTTTCAATTTTTATTTTGTTTTGGAGGTTTTATCTTCGTTTATCTCCTAATGTAAATGGAAATCCTATCCCTGAGTTTTAAGAATACTCTAGAAGGCAAGTATGGATATAGATTTTAAGGCAATTATGTCCTCTATAATGATTTCCAGAACTTAACACTTCAGAAGGTCTTAAAACATACTAGTAATGAAATTAGTACTTGAACAAGTATGGAAATGTGCTGCTATTCAAATCAAACAAATAATGAACTATTAATCATGAAATCACTATCTCTGCTGCTGATCTAAATACAGAAAAATAAGTTAAGCTACTGCATTCAAACAAATAAAAAACTGCAAACTAATAAAAGTAAAATCAATTCACTTCATTTATAGTCCGATAGCTCGCCAAGTAGTCTTTTCGGGGTTAAGCTATGGCTCTGGAGATAACGTCAATAACATGAGGAATTGATGTCTAATTTCAGAAAAATAAAACTAAAATCAAATCACATCATTCATAGCCCGATAACTCACCAAGTAGTCTTTTCGGGGTTAAGCTATGGCTCTGGAGATAAAGTCAATGACATGAGGAATTGATTATCTAATTGCAGAAAAATAAAACTAAATTCAAATCACATCATTCATAGTCCGATAGCTCGCCAAGTAGTCTTTTCGGGGTTAAGCTATGGCTCTGGAGATAACATCAATGACATGAGGAATTGATTATCTAATTGCAGAAAAATAAAACTAAAATCAAATCACATCATTCATAGTTCGATAGCTCGCCAAGTAGTCTTTCCAGGGTTAAGCTATGGCTCTGGAGATAACGTCAATGATATGAGGAATTTGATATCTAAACTAACTAATAAAGCAAATGAATAAGACAAATCAAAGCATAACTGAAATTAAAAAGCTAAGACAAAGTCAGTAGAGAGGCTAATCTCATGTCACTAGTTATTGTAAAAATTGTATGAAAATGCCTGGGCCTAGCCTATCCTGAAACACGCACTGATCAGTGTTAGCAAAAATATACAATACTTGAAAAATTATGTACAGGAATGAAATGTTAACATCATAAGTAACTTGTGAAATATACACAGATGAGCAAACTATGAAATATGTGCAATGGAAATAAGGAAACAACACATAAAAAATTTACAGAAATAAAGGAAACAAAACCTCAGCTAGCAGGGGCCCTCTGCACGGCCTTGGTCAACACGCTATCAGTTTGGAATTACGCTCACACAGTCATATAAAATAGAGTTTTGTTATATTGCAAAACAGAGGAAGAATCCTCTCGTTACAACAACAGGACCACTTCACGGCACAATACAATGACTAACAACAAAAATGACATAAAAAACTAACTACCTCTATGCGTGTGCAAATGCATTATTTATAAGGGAAATTTCATAATTGTTTTCCTATGGAACAATTTCAACAAAGGACACATAAAAAGATAGCATTCGTGAGCTTAGCGTGATGGTTGCCAAGATCATTCAATCTATCAAAAGATGGCTGTTGGATTTGCATCGTGGGGGCACTCTACAGCTATCAAGATGAACCCATGGATCTAGGAACGACCTCAGACCCTTCACGTGTTTGAAAACAGAGACTTGTTTGCCGTAGAACTCTTCGTTTGACCATCGTTTGACCAAGGGCTTCCTTTGCGAATTTGGCTGAACCAATAGGACCTGATCCATGTCCAGATCATTCCTGAACTACCCACGTGCCTCGTTTTGCTTGATAACACCTGTAACCTAGAGATCAACAAAAACAGCTGCGGAAAGTTGAATCAGCTGCAGAAAGTGGTTGCATTCCGCAACTAATGAGAAAAATCTAATTCAAATAGCAAACACAAAAACATAGTTATAAAACCACTTAAATGCTCTTTTAGAATCAATATGCAATGATATTTGATAGCTTAGAGGTACTTGTGAGGGGAAAAAGTCTAGGAAAGTGTGTAGGAGAGATGTAGTTTCAGGGCTCAACACCTCTACCATGACCTCTCTAGAAAACTACCCCTTGGTATTGTGGTGGCATCACCTGCGACTATTTCCCACCCTGGCTAAGAACATGCTTTATTACCACTATAATATTCCTAGTGGAAATTTTACAATGATAACAAAGACACGCAAATATAATAACATAGAAATTTTCATAAATGCATACACATAACCAGAAAATTTTCCAAATCCACAACTGGCCAAATTTTATTAATAATATTTGTTGTGGTACAAATGAGTTGGAGAAAGTGCACCTGGGCTTGCACAAGGCAAGCTACAAGCACCAGGTGATGAATACAAGAAAGCCCAATGACTGCAATAACTCACTCCTCCAGAAAACTGCGCTGCTACTCCAAAACTGCACTACTGCCTAACTTCACCCTCTGATTTGCCAACTCTAGAGTGCCCAGAAAATTATAGGAATTTGGGATTGTGATCCTTCCCCAAAACCTAGAAAAACTCAGAAAGAGTTTCCTTTGGTTCCAACCTTCAAAAATTGAGCCTTCACAACTTGGCCCTCCTCCAATTTCGAATATGTTGTTGTGACTAATCTTGTCAAAATTTTCTCTCCCAACTCCAACAATCCTCCTCAAATGGCCCTCCAATTGATCTACCAACACCCCAACTCCAAACTCCCCTGGATAAGGCTTCCCCAAAGAGTGTCACTCCAATGACTGCGCAATCATGGAGGAGATGACACAGTCCTACGTGTGATGAAGTGAGAGTTGTGTAGGATGACTCTCTTGTTTCTAGCTTCCCTCTACACTCCTGAAAATGATGAAAGGATGCTCATGTAGCTTCTTTAGACAATTTCCCTACAACATTGCTCCACAAATAACCAGTGAATTCTCCCTCTGCGCAAAGGTGTCTCCTGGACTGCGTGTTATGCCTCAGAAATGCGTATGTCCTGTATCTGATGCTTCTTCCAGTCTCAGTGATGAAGGAAAGCCTTCATTGGGTGGCACTCGAAGTCCACCAAATAAAGGTTGAGCTTCTCTCCTTGGGAAGCTCTTGTGCTAAATAACAGAATATTGGCTCAGATGAACAACTAAGGCAAATTCGATTTTCAAATAGACAAAAGACTCCCATTGCTCCCTCATTTCTTCCTTTTATAAGTGTTGGCCATGCATTCCTTGTGGGTCCCTCCACTAATTTGATTTGCCTCAAGGAATTTGAATTCCTTCCTCCCAAGTGCATATTTCATGTGGGCCCCATATTCCACTAGCATGCAATTAAAGCATTTCTCCTATGTTTTCCACCAAAATTTGCCTTGAGATAGTATTAACCAAAATTGTCAAAATTTGTTTTCCAAACATTAGGAAATTTTAGGAAGGAACATTACAGGATGCATCAGTGGGGGTAGCTTGTTTAATGTTATACATTTCGATTTCCTGCTCCCACCCAAAAGACTCGTCTTCTGGTGTGTTAATCTCTTTTGTTGCAAGCTGACATAAACCATGGCCTTTTATAGTATGAACTAACTTAAATTCAAGATCATACTCTTGCAAGTTTGTCATCCAATTCACCCTTATTTCACCCAATTGTTGTTGAAAAAACAACGATATGACCACTGGGTGGGACACAAAGATAATTACGTGAATTTTCAGAAGGTATGGCCTAAAGTGTTTTACCACCTTGTACACTGTTTAAACTTGTTTTATTAATGGTGGGGTAATTCAATTCAGGTCCTTGTAAGCTAGCACTCATGAATGAAATTGGTCGCTCATTACCTTGATCATCCTTTTGTGTGAGAATGACTGCAAGAGAAGTGTCATAAGTGAAGGTATACAATAGGAAATCCTCACCAAAATTTGAACTGTATAGTGTTGGAGCTTCATCAATTGCTTGCTTGATACGAGTGCAGGCATCCTCTTCTCTTTTATCCCACCTATAAGTTGCATCCTTCTTAAACATCTCTTGTAATGGCTTTACTATTTGTGCATAATCTGTGATGAACTTATAGAGGAAATTGATTTTCCCTAAGAAGGATTACATAACTTTCTTGTTCACCAGAAAGGGAATCTATGTGATAGCTTTGACCCATTCTGGGTCCACTTTTTACAATAATATTCCCTAAGAGATTTCCTTTGGACACTCCGAATATGCTCTTCTTCGGATTTAAATCTATCTTGTATTTGTGACATCCCTCAAAAAATTGCCTCAGATGACACAAGTGATCATATATTCTCTTTGAAAATACAATCACATCATCTAAGTAGACCACAACATTTCCCAATCAAACCATGAAATGTGATTTCCATGACCCGTTGGAATGTAGCTCCTGCATTAATAAGTCCAAAAGGAATTTGCTTAAATGAAAAAGTACCCCACTTAGTCTTGAAAGTGGTTTTGTGTTTGTTTGCTTATGCTACTGACCCCGATATTATTTGAAGAATTTGTTCCATCGATGGAATGGGATAATTATCCTTGTCTGAAGCCTTGTTCAAATCACAAAAATCAATACAAAAGTGTCTCTCTCCAGACTTTTTTCTCATGGGAAGTAGATTATAAACCCATGTCGAATGATGAACTTTGAATATGATCCAAGCATCCATGATTTTTTTTAGTTCTTTCTCAATAAGGGGTTCAAGTGTAGGGTGAAATTTTCTCAGTTTCTGCTGAAAAGGCTTTACCCCTTCTTTGATGGGAATCACGTGCTAGATTATTCGCATGTCATAAGTTTTTAGGTCATTGTACATCCGCATGAACACATCTCGATATTGTTTAAAGAGTCAGATGAAGGCTTGTTGCTCTTGAGATGTGCAAAATGTATTGAGATTTACATACTTCTGATCCTCTTCTATACCAAGATTCACTTGTTCATGTGAAAGAGTGGAACTGTCAGTCTTTGCATTAACTGGTCCCTTGAAGCAATTTTGCAAGTCGTACAACTTTTCCAAAGATACGGCACCCTTGGGCATGGGGTTTCCTTTATTTGGTTGAGCTAATTCCTGTAATGCTTTTTCGTGCTCGTCTTCATTGATCGCTACATCTTTGAACACATCAATGTTCGCCATAAAGTCCAGTTTTTGTTGGTCATCATTAAAAACACGAAAGTTAGTAATATTGTCGTGCACATGGATTATAAATAATTTCAATTGAAAAACCATCGTTTATAGGTGACAACCTAGCATCAAAATTAGCTAATGTATCAGTAGTAGCGTTACAGATTCGATGAACAAAATTAATATTAAAAGCTTGGAAATGTGAATAGATGCCATACCTCTTGTTGATAATTTCTGAGATTGGGTGACACATAAAGTATTGTATTTCGTACCTTGCATGTAACAATTTCTAAGTCACCTATTGCTTTAAGTGCTTCAACCTTGAGGTTGATGACTTTCTTTAAATCTAGAATGAGCGCTTCATAACATTATTAGTGCACTCAAATTCCAAGCACTACATGTAATACCCATAATAATAATAATAATAAATAATATAATATTAAAATATAAGTAAATAAATAATAAACAATAATAATAAAATAAATAATAAATAATAAATATAGTAAATAAATAATAAATAATGAAGAGAATATAATAATAATAAATAAATAAAATAGTAAATAATAAATTGAAGTTCCAAATATATATGTATATATAAATAAACTATAAAATAGTAAGAATGAGTAAAGTTAACAAAAAGTAAAATGAATAAAATAAGAAAGAGTTAAATTAAGAGAAATATTAAATTAAGTAAAACTTAAAATAAAGAAATAAAAGTTGACATGTTGACACATGGAATGTATGCATGTAGATCCTTTCGTTTGGTCTATTTAATGGATGATGAGGAGGACAAGATTCATTCATTCATTCATCCATTCTCTTGGAAGAAAAGTGTTGTAAGACAAAACTCTGGTAGTAGTACGTTGATTGAGAGCTCGAGGGTGGCTGACTGTAGAAAGATATGTGTAACTGAGCCTACAGTAGGGTGGAGAGTTGTCCCCAAAAACTTTATTGCAGTTAACGGAATTCAAATAGCATCTAACTCCAAAAGCACAAGTAAGGAACACGTAAATCGTCTCTACTCGTGTTTTCTCGAAAATTCTATGCAAATTAGTTAAATAATTTATGTGTTGAATATTAATCACATAATTGATATAATTAATTGCATATTTAAATTGTGAATTATTACATATGGTATCAGAGTGAGATTCTAACTTTATTAGAACATATTAGTAATTATAAAATATAATATTATTATTAGAAAGATATATATAATATATATATATATATATATATATATATATATATATATTAAATTGGTAAAATAAATAACATGTTTTTTTTGTTAAATAAAATAATATAAGCATAGAGTCAAACAAATAAGATTTTTTTTATTAGAAGGGAAAATTCTCTTCATATTTTTCTACTAATATAGAAATAGTGCATTCACTCTCTGAGCCGGATTTTTCAATTTTTCCAGCGTCTTTATTAATATATATATGATTGATGGAAAAATAAATAAATTTATAATGGATATAAAAAACCATATCCAAAAGCCCCAAGGGTTAGCTCAATCAGTCAAGTTGGGGCCTCGCAAGATGGGAGGTCACAAGGTCAATTCCCGAAAGCTCTTGGGGTCAGGTCTTCCACTAGGCCACGGGGCGTCAGCCTAGATTTTTCCAGTGGATGTAGCACCACCCGTTGACCAAGGTGTCCATAAACCATACGCCAAAATCTATATATATATATATATATATTATTAATTATTAATGAAATAAGGTGAAAGTGAAAATGGTATAATAATATTTTTTTTATTAAAATAAATAAATTGATTGATTGATTATATATATAGGTTGTGAATAAGAATAGTTAAGTCTGTTGGATTTAGAGACGTCTAATTGCAATAATTAGGTTGGACATGCGTGCATTATGATTATGATATCAAATACTGTTAGCAAGATTACGTTTATGTAATGATTAAATATGTCAAATAATGTGATTAATTAAGTTATGGCATTAAACGTATTTAAATAAGGATTTGGATACAAATACATATAGAATAATGTTAATCAATTATAATTGTTAATGGACCGATTATAATTGATTGAAATAATAGCAGTAATAAATTTCTTGACAGCCGAAATTGGCTGCCCTAGGATTGGGGCTGAAATTTAGCTGTCAAATTGACAGCCAAATTTCGGCTGCCCTAGGATTGGGGCTGAAATTTAGCTGTCAATTGACAGCCAAATTTCGGCTGCCATAGGATTGGGACTGCTGTAAAAGGGCTGAGTCTCCAAGGCTTGCAATCACTCAGAAAACAATCTGCTCCATTGAAGACTTGATACTCTATCAAGGATAGCCAGAGAAAAGGATTGCAAGCTCTTGGAAGGATTCAAGAGCCAACAACTCAAGTCAAGACCGGGAGCTTTAGAAGATGGAAAGTAAGTTCCGCTGTGCATTATTTTCAATTTCTTATAAGTTCCGCTGTGCATTATTTTCAATTTCTTACAAAGGAGTAGATCTTGGTTAGGGTTTAAAGTAATTAGGAAAACTCATAAATTAAATCCTAAAATTGGTATCAGAGCACCCTTATGTAAGAATTTCTCGTTTTGTTAGAATTCATAATGTGTTTTTCTTTGCCATCTCTACAATGACAAACTGTTTTTTGTCCTTTTTATGGAAATTCTGGCATGCCCCATATGTTTTTGCTGTTCTCTTTGTCTGATTCGAAAATCTCTTTGTAACTAGTTTTTCAAAAAAAAAAAATAAAAAAAATTAATAGTTATAACTTATAAGGTTAAGCTAGTGATTTGTAAACCTTATGAAATTTACAGTCAAACTTACTGGCCACGAGCTGGAAGATTCTTGAAAGGACAATTAGCTGCATATACAGGGAAAAATATAAGTTTTTTTTCAATATAATTTTTTTCGAGAGAGCTAAATTACCATGGAATTTTCATTATCAAAGAATGGATCATAAATTTCAGCAAAGATTCCGGTAAAGAATTATGAATTGTTAGTGGTAAATCCAAAACAAATCAAATCAGTAAAAATATTTATTGATTGCTGAAGCAAAAACAGAGTAAAATCCCGGGAAAGAAAACAAATATTAACATTTTCGAAATCTATAATAAAGAGTAAACATCCCCTTCCATTGATTGAATGCTACATGAAAAGTTAAAATTTGAATAATCACACTAGGTTGTGTACGATTTTTTAGATTACATCTGCATCTGAGTAGCTCCATTACGCATTTTGAATCATGCCAATTTGATTTATTTTAACTGGAGTTTGAAGAAAATATTGAGAAGAAAATCTGTTTTCATTAACTTTAACTTTAGCTTAATTACAGTTGGTACTATGGAAAAATATAAAAGCTTATTTTATTTAAAAATAGGTAATCAAAAAGTGGTTATTCTTATTTTGATTGTAAATTTGAAGAATATTTCTAAATCTCATAGGAATCTGCAGGAATTTGTATGCTGAATAAGTTCAATACTTTTAAATATTGAATAGTATTGTAAATTCCTGAAAATATTCAAAAGATATAAAACCTAAGGCAATCTAAAAGTGGGAATTTCATATTTCCGAAATTTGCATTCAAAATAAGATAAAAAAAAAAACCTAATAAGCCTGTATGATAACTAGCTTGGTATCTGAGTTTGTACTCTTTGCACAATCACCAGTGTATCGACCCCAGTATGAGCTAACAGGTTCCGTGCTCTGCCCTTCCTAAGATTCCGTCTCTATAAATGAGAAAGATCGTAATGTTCTCATTGGAGGTGAAATTTCCAGTCGGACTATTTCTTTTGGAAATGGGATTAATATGCTTTCTGTCATTATTTTGTTTTCTTCAAAATTAGGATATTTGCATGACTGAATATTCAAGTGTTTGTATTAGTCGTTTCATACAATGCGGGGCATACTTCGCTTGTAATGCAGTATCATGGCTATCCTATGCAATTAAATTTCTATTTAAGATAATTGAGCAATTTAGTGTGAACCTATAATATTGTGTTATATTAGTTGCTACGCGTGTGAAGGTAAATGAGCCTTAATATGATTTCAAAATATTTAGTTTATAGGACGGAAATTTATTACAATGATGCTAATCATGGCAAGCATAAAATTATTTAGTATTCTCTAAATAAATTATTGAAGCATTTCTAAAAGGTAATGATTGAAGAAATTGCTAAAGTTTTACTAATTTTGGAATCTAACTAAAGGCGTTTTTTTTTTTGAAATATACATGTGTTGTTTTTGCATGAGTCAAGCATTGATGTTCGCAAACGAACCGCTCTCTGTAAGACGATTGCGAGGGTGACTCATGACAAGTTGAAATGACGTGCTGGCAATGGACGTGGGTGTTAGCTTTCCCAAAGGAAGGTTGGCGCCTGCTAAGTTGTTTAGTGCATAAGGGTAGTGTATAAAAATAAGTTGCAACACACATGTTAGTCTGACCCAAAGGTAGATTGACAAAAAGGTTACATGTTTGTACTTTATTCACTACACCAAAGTGCCTGAAGGTAATGATTGCACCCAAAGGTGTTTTATTACTGAATGGTGTTTTGGCTAAAGTTTTAATGGAGAAAATAGTTTTACACATGCCTTTAGATAGATTTTAGAATTATGATTAAGAATCCAATCGTGACGCATCGTATCTAAATTATTTCCTTGTTCTTGAATTTTTTCAGATCTAAACATAATGTCAAGTCTAAGTCAGATTAAGCCCCTCATGGGGAACAATTTCAAACAGTGGGAGGAAAAGTTGAAATTAGTCTTAGGGATCATGCAATTGGACACAGCACTGAGATCTGATCACCCCAAGCCTAATAAAGAGAGTGAGGAAACTCCTCAAGAGAAGGCTGACATTGCTAGATGGGAGCATTCAGATCGCATGTGCATAATGGTGATGAAGCAAACGATCCATGAGACTTTTCGAGGCATCATACCTGATACAGAGACAGGCGCTATTAAATACCTTAAGGCCCTTGAAGAAAAAATCACAAAGAGTAAAAAGACTGAAGTTAGTACACTCTTTGTGAAGTTGGCAACAATAAAATACAAGGGAAAAGAAGGGGTTAGAGAGCATGTCATTGAGATCACAAGACTGCAACGTGCCTTGAAAGGGCATAATTATGACATCTCTGATGAGGTTCTCATTGAGTTCATTTTTTTGTCTCTCCTGTCTAACTTTAGTCAATTCAAGATGACTTATAATTGTCAAAGAGAGACATGGACACTACCTGAGTTTGAGGCTCAGTTGGTGCAGGAGGAAGAGAGACAGAAAATGACTAAGGGAGAAAGTGCTCATGTAGTAACATCTAATCCTAAGGGTAAAGGCAAGAAGCGCAAGTTTACTGCCAAGGAAAAGGAACCTACCAAGGTAGCTGCAAACAATGTCGCGCAGAAAAGCAAGAAGGAAGATACTTCTGCGAAAGCAGAAGAAAAGAATTGTTTTTTCTGCAAAGCGCCAGGACATACAAAGAAATTCTGCACCAACTATCATGCATGGTTGGCAAAGAAAGGTATGTCTCTTGCTTTAGTTTGTTCTGAAGTTAATTTAAGTTCTGTATCTAGATATACTTGGTGGATAGATTCAGGTGCAACGACTAACATCAGTATGTCGATATAGGGTTGCCTAAGCCATCGCAAGCCAAGTGAGGCAGAGCGCTACGTTTACGTAGGAAATGGCAATAAGTAGAAGTGGAAAGCATAGGAAAATTTAGATTATTATGTAAGACAGGATTTTATTTAAGTTTTGATGCTTTAGTGGTTCCATCTTTCAGAAGGAACCTAATTTCTATATCTTATTTGGACAAAAATGGTTATGTATGTTCATTTGGTAATGGAAATTTCAGTTTGTGTCGAGATTCTAAGCTTCTTGCTTCTGGTATCCTGTCTTCTTATGATAATCTTTATTTTCTAGATATAGACACTTCACATTCAGAGGCACTGCATATAGATAATAGAAAACGTAAATTAACTTGCGAGAAATCTGCAACATTATGGCACAAGCGATTAGGACATATCTCTATGAAAAGGATAGAACATCTTGTGTCTAATGATATTCTCCAACCTTTAGATTTTACAAACTTAAGTGATTGTGTAAATTGTATAAAGGGAAAACAAACTAATAAACGTAACTATGATGCAAAAAGATGTAATGATGTCTTAGAATTGATTCATACGGATATTTGTGGTCCTTTTCCAAAAGCTACAAGAAATAATGACCATTACTTTATCACATTCATAGATGATTATTCAAGATATGGTCATATTTACCTAATAAAAGAAAAGGCGGAAGCATTAGACGTGTTCATAAAGTTCAAAACGGAAGTTAAGTTACAACTTAACAAACGTATAAAG
>APFE030333147.1:0-20059 GCA_000404065.3 Pinus taeda
ATTTCCAAGGTAACTTCTATTAGATTACTTTTATCTGTTGCTGCTGCTTTTGATTTTGAGGTAGAACAAATGGATGTGCAGACAACATTTCTTCAACGGGATTTGGAAGAGGAAATCTACATGAAGCAACCTGAAGGCTTTGCGGTGAAGGGTAAGAAAGAACTAGTATGCAAGTTAAAGAAGTCTCTGTATGGGTTAAAACAGTCCCCAAGGATGTGGTATCAGAAATTTGATACATTTATACGGGGACTTGGCTTCACCAGAAGCAAAGCAGATCATTGTGTGTATTTTAAATTAATTGGTGGCCGTGTTATTTATCTGGTTTGTATGTGGATGATATGTTGTTGGTTGGAAATGACAAAGAAATTATCCAGGATTTGAAGACCCAATTGTCCTCCAAATTCGACATGAAAGATCTCGGTGCTACAAACTATATTTTGGGCATGGAAATTAAAAGAGATCGGGCAAAGAGGAAGCTTTGGTTAAACCAGAGGAAGTATGTCGAGACAATATTACAGAGGTTTAATATGCAGGATAGTAAACCGATGAAGGTTCCTATTCCTGTAGGTGTCAGGTTATCTGCTGAATAGTGTCCCAAGATAGAAGAGGAGGAAGAGGACATGTTCCATGTTCCATATGCAAGTGTATTCGGTAGCTTGATGTATGCCATGGTCTATACTAGACTAGACATTGCACATGCAGTGGGAGTATTGAGTAGGTTTATGTCAAAACTATGGAAGGAGCACTGGACAGCAGTGAAGCGGATTTTCAGGTATTTGCGTGGCATTAGTGATTATTGTTTATGCTACCAAGGAAGACTAGGATTGGATAGAGTGTTGGATATTCGTGGCTTTTTTGATGCAGACTGGGCTAGAGATCTGGATCAGAGAAGATCTACAAGTGGGTATGTGTTTAACCTATTTGGAGGTGCAGTCAGTTGGATGAGTAAGAAACAATCTGTAGTGCCACTATCAACTACAGAGGAAGAATACATGGCAGCCACTCATGCAAGCAAGGAAGCAGTTTCGTTGCAGAGATTGTGTTCAAGTATGGGGTTAGTACAAGGAGCTATAAGGATAGACTGTGACAGCCAAAGTGCAATTTTCTTATCAAAGAACCCTGCTTATCATTCAAAGACAAAGCACATTGATGTTCAGTATCAGTTTGTGAGGGATATGATAGAAGACAAAAAGGTGTTGCTGGTAAAGGTGGACACTTTGAAAAATACTACAGATGCATTGAAAAAATTTTGTAGCTCTGAGAAGTTCTCTTGGTGTAGAGAAACAATGGGTGTTTCAGGGCTGGAAGGATGACTAAGCTCTCCTGTGGCCCCTATGGAAAGAAAACAACAAGTGGGAGATTGTTGGGTTGTGTTATATTCTTTCCACATAGTTAATAAGGGGTTTGAGGGGTACCCGTAACCCCACTTTATGGGGTGTGTGGCAGCGCCCCAAAAAAATTTGGTTTTGGACCCTATGTTAGGTTGGTCGGACCCACCTAGGTTTTGTGCATGATTTTTGCACATTTTTTTGGACGCGATGGTTTTCGGTCCATGGTTTTGGACGTGATGGTTTTCGGTCCATGGTATTGGATGCTTCGGCATGTATAAATATGTATTGTAACATTGAAAGGAACATAATGAAAAATCAAGCTGGTAGTCCCGGTTTTGGGATCCAGTGGGAAATATATGTGTATTCGTTTTTTATGTGTTATGCTCTCACATTTTTATTTTTCATGTGATTTAGAATTCGTATGCAGGTAATTTCTATACGGGATTAAAACCTACACTCAAGACTCCATAACTTCATATTGAAAAGTTGCAAGCCTCAGTCCCTCACTCCTACCCTTTGGAACTATGCACTGGGAGATCCATAAGCCTTCTTCCCTATCTAGTACCCAGTTCTAGGTCTATCAATCAAATTCATAAAGATACTTAGGCTAGGATATTTCCGTACTGATGTCATTTTGTCATTATTGGATTTAACTTGCAAGTACTATATCTTAACATGGTAGGATGATGCTTGGAAAGGAAGAGAAGGAGACTATGCTAAAAGACACTTGGGAAGTTGGGACCATGAAGAAGTCATTAAGCATGAATATGAAGGTACACTAGAGTGGGACAAAAGTTGCAAGTTCCAGATCCCTTGGAGGATGACGCCAAATCACATGCAAGGTCCATCATGAAGATGTCAAGGAGGCAAGGGAAAGAGCATCTTGGCATTGGCACATCATCATGAAGTTAGATGACATCACTACCAAGTCATGGCTTCTACAAGAGTCTTATATAGAGTCACATGTATAATAATGTCTTTCCACATCATTTTTGGACTATAACTGTGTAATTTCCCAAAATTGAAAATTTAAAATATGTGGAAGACCCAAGGCTCCCACATGGAATATGAACAATCACTATTGAGTTTTAAAGCCATATACAAGATCAAAGGTCATGTAAGAATTCCAAAAGTATTTGTAGACATCAAGTTTCATGAGGGAGGTCAAGAGTTTCATGGGAGGCGGAGAGTCACCTCATTTTTTATAAATACACCCTCATATCTCAAATAAATGGACTTTTGGGACTTGAAATTTTACCTTGGCTTCTCTATAATTGGCATAGGAGGAAGGATATTCCTTTGGAGGAGAAAATAATGACTTAATGTTCCATTATTGAGGCTAGCGTGGCAGCATTATACTTGTATATATTGGCACTTCCACTTAATATTGAAGCTCGATGAGCCAACACATTTCCATGCATGTATCGCAAATGTCACAGGACTATTCTTTAGATGTTTGTGATATATGTTTTGTTCATAATTCGGTGGCTTTGGTAGTTATATTGTTGTAGGTGTGTTGTATTTGGTTTTATGATTGTGGTTGTCTTCTAAACTAATTTTCAAACTACCTTGTGATCCTCTTTTTCTATTTTCTATCTCTTTTAGGATGGTATTGTTAATTTTCTTATAGAGGCTCACTCTTTTCCTCGTTTCCATGAAAGTACCTTATATACATCAAAATTGTATGCCTTAGAGTGTCAACTTACTTTCTTCTTTCAAATAATATTTTTATAACCTATTATGTTAATAATGATAGCCAAGGAAAATCCCTAAAGATAATGGCAACCAGCCATATTTCTTGTTTGGACTCCTACTCCAAATGCTGTGAAGTGTAATTGAGACTACACATTGAGGAGACCCCCTTGGTTGATGGATTTCTAGCACTGTCAATAGTTTTAACTAGAAGGAGGACCATATGAAACGTTGTTGCCATTGAGTCTATTTTGAATCTTTCATATTAAATGGCTCTTTCGTAAATGATAATCCAGAAGCATTTTTCTAATAGATAAAACCTTTCAATCACTGTGGAATTAATTAATGAGTTGTAAAATTTGAATTTTGATGGCCAGGGTGAAATATTCATAGCTCAACATATATCTTTGTTTCTCAAATTTTGTGAATATTATGAAATTGATTGTGAAGATGTTGCTAGTGAATTGTTCACCCTCACTCTTAAAAGATGAGTTAAGAAATGATGTCAAAATTATCTAGGTGATTCCATTCATTAATTCAAACAACTCGCTATGGAGCTTAATCAAGCCTTTGACAAGCATGATTTTCATAATGTTTATGAAAGAGTTGGCCAACTTGGATTGGAATTTAGTGAATTTGTAGAGGATTTTATGCATTGGTTTCTTCACCTTCGCTATGAATTTCTTGAGGGAGAGATTGATTCAGATTTTATGATGGAAACATTTTAGAGTTTGATTCTATTCACTATGAAATATTTTGAATCTAAATCCCCAGATGATTATAATCTCCCAACTTATGTTGATCATGGGACACCCCAAATTTGAGACAAAAAACATACTATTTTGTTTGTTCCATGCCATCCTCATTTTCCATTACCAAATTGGGATGCCTCCTAGTGATGATGTTGAAATTGGGAAATCTAAAAATTAAATTTCTGAGCTGTTCATTCAACCTCCACCCATTTCCCATCATCTAGATTCTATTTAGGATAATTTGCAATGGTTCAACAATTGGATGGAGTTTAAAGTGAAATTTAATCCCTTAGTTTTTCAAGATTATATTAATGCTCCTAAGTGCAATCTCAAATCTAATATAATTGAAAGCATGGTTTCTTCAAGGGATAACCTTCAACCTCTAATCCATGTCTCATAGTTTCCTGTTTCATGATCCCTCTCTAGTTTTTCAACATGTTGTATCAAGTAGTGATCATATACAAGGAAGATAAATTCCACATGTAGGGGAGAAAAGAAGTAAATATACGTTCCATCTTTCTTCCCTCTTTTGGGATGTCAATCTTGCTTTTGGATGATCACTGATCTTGCAATTTGAACAATCTATCAAATGATTTCAAGTCCTTGATTCAAGTTGAGGCTTTGGATAACCATCACACTAACATCCCTATTTTCACTGACATATACAATGATGGATATCGAATCACAGTGAATGATATATTTTCTTCTTTTAAAGGCTTAGATTTATGAAGTATGGATTTTCAATATGCTTCTCATATATTGCAACGTTCATTTATGGGATGGGATACTCTTTCAATTCAGAATGATTCTAAAATCTATTCGATTCATGCATCTTCAGATGTCAAATTTGAATAAAAAAATTGTCAGGATTTTACATATTCAATATATCGTTTCAAATAAAATCAAGATCATTCTCAATGTTAAATTGGTATGTTTGTCTTTGATCATTATGATGACCAAAACAATCTCATGGAGCATAATATGCATGTTGATTCATTCTTCTTACAAGCTCAGTCTGATTTAGTTACAACTTGTGTTTTTCCTCCCGAGTCTTTTCATCTCCCCTCACCTCTAGAACACTATTCATTGTACCCATATATGTTGGATAATTCTGTTAGACAAAAAAAAATTCTTAATCCTTTAGATCCTTATCTAGCTAGTCATGACTGCAACTACATATATGATGTTGTGGTCCTACAATCAGAGGATGAAAAGCTCAAATCTATTATTGATGATCCATTCAATTGTAAATATTTCATATGCTAGGAGTAATATATTATCTCTGAATGATCAAGGGAGCTAATTGATTTATCTAAATTATCTATACATCAAGAATGTGATATTTTTAATCTTTAGTCTGATTAAACCAATGGAATTAATAGTGTTTTCACTGATACATCTAATGACACTTGTGCACATTTACTTGCTGATTTTCCTAAGCCACCTAAATTTGATGATCCATCACCAGACAGTTCAAAGAACAGTCAGGAAGTCAAGGTAAGTCAACCCCTGCTAATGGTTGTGTCAAGTTCTTGCAATCCCATTGAGATATCTGGACTAATTTAGATCAAAATTTTGACAAATAATTATTTCTTTAGCATTCATCCAGTAGAAGTGATATCATTCTTAAATAAATTTTAGCATTTTCAGGTTAATTCTCTTAATCCTCAAGATAGATCCTCATATCAGATAAAATATTCTTGCTTGGTTAATATTCCTTCAACATTTGAATCCTTTGCATTGTATTCAAGGTTAGGAAACATATATTATAGATATACACATAGTTTCAAAGCCTACCATCCTGATTATCAAGGCAAAGGTCATTCTCGGTTGAAAGGTTCCTCCTTATCAAACACTTTTGAGATTTATAATTGCTTAGGGATATATTGTTCTTTTCCTTGATTATTGCATTTCTTCATTTACACATTAAATTCACCCCATAACATCATATCATTATTTAGTCTTACAACATTATTGAACAACATATGAAATTATATATAAATAATAACATTATCATCAATGCAAAAAAACATAAAGGAACGATAGAAGAAAAAAATTCACACATAGAGACATCAGGAGTGGTCGGAGACCAACGAAAAACCCACTATGGGGAAAAAACTTACAAATTATTCTTCTTATTAGATTATCATTGAATGATGCAACAAAATAAACTACAACATGATACATATCTTCAATCATAAACCTATCTAGAAAAAGAACTAGAAAATATCCACGAGATTTATCCAATAATGCCAATAATCCAAAACCCTGATTTAGAAGTCTGTGATCAATTATTGTTGACTAGGCTCAACTACCGAACTTTGTTGTCCCCTAGAAAAATCTTTGGTCCTAAAAAGTTCAACCTTTAGGTCCTAGTCAGAGGGAAAATGTGTCATGCATGTGTCTGATAGGCTTTAGTCAAAATTTCTTCATTACATGCCTAACGTTGCAGTCAAAATTTCTCCATGACATGCGTGTAACGAAGACCCAAAATCCTAAAAACAATGAGGCAAGCTTTAGACCTTGCAATTTTGAACCTGTAGCAACGAATATTCATGAACTTGCCTCAGACCTGTGTCAGCCAAACACAAGAATACAATATGAGAATGTCTCTTTATCATGTCCAAAGTTTGTTGAGGTCACTTCTATTTATAGCCTTCCAAGGGTGTCCAATTTAATTTAGGGTCGGCCTGATAAAATATGCAATGTGGGGTTTAATTCAAAAAGGCGTGTTCGCTTGTCCAAATTCAACAATTGAATAGTCAAAATTGATCCTCTAAAAAACAAGAATTTCATCCCATGGTTTGAATTTGTCACTAAGTTTCCAAAGTAGCACTTTCATTATTTTTAGGTTAATTCTCTTAATCTTCAAGATCCTTAGATCAAATAAAAGAATATTTTTTTGTTAATATTCCTTCCTCATTTGAATTCCTTGCATCACACATAGGTCTGGGAAACATATCTTATATATATACACACACAATTTCAAAGCCTATCATCCTAATTATAATGAAAAAGTTCATTTTGGGCTGGAAGATTTATCCCTGTCGAACACTTTCAAGATTGATCATATTCCTATCCCTTTCTTGTATGTCATGATTTTAATCATATTTTTGGCACAATCTATCTTCTTGAGTGATAATAAATGCTTGAGTCATTCAACAGAAAAAACCCTAATTTTGATGTGGATATTGGTTTTGATTTGACATGTGTTTCTAATATTTTGTTGTTCTGATATCGTAATTGGTTTCCAAAATTTGCAATTTCAATGGTTTTTTTGAATGCCTTAAGCTTTCATATTATTGGAATAGTTTCCATTCAGATACAAAGGGAATCAATGGAGAATCAAGGATCTTATAGTCACCAATTTGATCACGATTTTCATTCTAACAAATCTCTCTCAATTACTCATTGTCCCATTAACATAGTTGATGAAAGTGTCTTTACATTGATTGATTTTGATGAACCTAGTGATCTTCATGATTCATCTTTTCACTATTCAAAAACTTTTCAGATAGTCAAGGCACTTCTTTATGAGCTAACAGTTATGTCAAGTTCTCGCCATCTTGAAAAAGTTTTTGGACAAGATTATATTGAATTTCCCTCAGAAGATTCTGTTTTGTGATTCCAATGTGTTAATTGCAAATTCATGTTTTCATGAGTCTTAAGGTTTTCAAATTGATTTCTTTGAATATCAAGATCTAATCATTGAATGGTTAGAGAAATATTACTTGGAAAGCATTGTTGCAAACTATAATTTTTTATATTTTCTAAGGTTTTCAAAAACTGAAAGCACTTATGAATGTTTATTCACAAGCATCCTATTAGATTCATATGATAAATATTTCAATCAGTGAGGTAAAGTTTCATACTAACTCAAATCAGATAATATGGCACATCTTTTTTTAATAAGAAAGACTTTCAATTCATTGTCAAAGGTTTTCTAGTTGTTATCTTTTCTCTTTAACATTATTTCATATTGCTTTTATTTTTTCATATCTTTGTGTTTTTAGGTCAACAGAAACTACAATGGATACACTATAAATTCCATTAAACTTAGCCCTAACCTTTTGGTAGGTAAGGTTAGGAGTAGGTCTAATTGCATGTTAGTTTCACTTGCGCACTCATCCTACAATCACTCTCCATCTAGTCTCCACATTTGTTTTATTTTCATATTTTTGTATTACTTTTGGTTCAGTTCTCAACTTACTGTGTTAGTTTAATCCTATTTTTTGGTTTGTCCTGTCTATCCTTTCATGTTTTCTTCAATAATACTTTTCATGAAAACTGATCTCTTTTGGATCAAAAGACATTGTGTCAAAACTCAAATTTGAAAATGGTGATGATGAACAATGCTTGGATAATCTATAATCATATTATTTTCTTTGGGTTTACATATCCTTAAAGTCGATGATTCATTTCAGATGAAAATCCTTTCGTTGAAGCTATGAAGCCCTTATCTTCATTACGATCTTCTTTCTAGCTCAACCTTGTAACGAATGGTGTTTCGACATGTCAACTAGCCAAGAAGAGAAGGGAAAGGATAAAAACTTTAAAAGGAGCATATAACATCAGTTATCTTTCAAATACCTTAAACAAGGAACAACCTCTCCTGCCCTCAATAAGCCAAGATCCACCTTCCACCCATGCTACAAATATTCAATAAATGCTTAAAGCATATATTTAAGAAAATAAAATAAAGGGTGACCAACATTGACACTTCCTGCACATAGAGTTAAAGAAAGAAACTACGTTGGGGTACTGAATAGGGCTACTGGTAGTTCAATGATGCTTGTGTCTCCATGAGGTGACTCCACCAGGGTATTATATAGGCTCACTCGTAGTGAAGTAACACTGGTGAATGTGCTTTAAAACCTCAATATACATATCATCCATCTCCCCTATCAAAATGGTTGAGATATGACTAGCTTTATGTTGATGCTCTTCAAGCTATGAAAGGAATAGAAAGGACTATATCTTTAACTAGTATAAGTGGAAAATCTGGTGCATTCTACATGGAGAATCAGTACTTCTTGAAAGACTGAGACCTTGCACTCAAAGATAAATCCTAAGCATAGTACATGGAGTTATACCAATGTGTCCCCAAGTGTTGTCTCTATGATGAACACCCTCTAAAGTTTTGCTTACACTTGAATTTAGAGACTACTTGTGATCATATGAACTGTCATTCCTTGATTTCTCATAATCACTTCATAGTTGGTTCATGTTTTATAACTTTAAACTCACTTGCCTACACATGCCTAGATTTTGATGCATTCAAAACAAATTTTCTTACAAGAAAGTTGAGCAGCTTATATGTATATTAGAGATTCCGACCCTACAAAATCATACCTGACAAGGGATGTGCATAGGCATTCATTTCACAGTTCTATATGGTTGATGAGTATGCAGTCCCAAGAGGCTCTACTTCCATAATATATCTAATTAAAATAGTTATACAATTCCTAGATATAGAGACTCTTTAATCCTTGCTGACAATCAGTGCACAATCATGGGATTGAAGGTTCCATCACTATTGGTTGCAATTGTAACATCTCTTGGGTGAGTTTTCTCTAATGTCACTTTTGTGTGCTTCGATTTTCATTAATGTCTCTTTCACTTTTGTGACTGGCAATTTCCCTTATTTCACTTCTAAAAGTGGTGATTTTGTGTCCTCTTTTCTACTCTTTACCTTTTGCAAGTGTCATTTTCATGTTTTTCGTATTGTCACAAGTTTCATCTTTCAATTAGGGAAGTGCCTCATCTAGTCATAAGGAGTTGTTTGTACACTCATGAAGGGTAGTTTTGATGGATTCTCCTACACTACTATGTTCTATCCATCATGAAGGCATGCATTAGGCACATTCACCAAGTCTTGAGAAGTGTTTCACCAATGTCATCACTTGCATCGTCAAGTATATCACAAGTGTCACACATTGTGGAAGTGAAGTTTGGGATTCATTTCAAGAAGAAACGTTGGCACCGATGGGTCATACTTATCATGTATACATGTATTAGACTCATCTCCAAAGTTTCCTCTTGAAATGAAGCCCAAACTTCACTATCATACTAGTTTCGTCACTATCATCACAAAGTATATCTTAAGTGTCGCACTTGTAAGAGAATTTTGTTTTATCATCATATTATGGATATCATGTTTATTTTGAGTGCCAAGTGTTTAATGTTGTGTTGGCAATTGTTATGAGTGTCTGATCATTTTTAAGCATAACCTTGGTTTCATCTCTATCTCGTTGATCCCACACTCATTCAGATTCTAATAGATCTCATGACTGATCAACCTGATCTCACTCTCCCCCCTTGAACTATGCATTGCGTAGTTGCAAGCCTTATCCTGCATCCTTGCCTCATGGGATTCCATAATACGTAGTCACTTCCTCCAAGGATTTCACATTGCATGGTCACACTACTCAATATTAGCTTGATGATTCCCACATCTACGGAATTTATCCTTCTAGTCATCTTCTTTCTGTTCATTTTACAATTGCAGCCAACATTATCTCTCTTCTTCCCTAAACTGCACAAATGCACAATATAGATGCACAATATACCTCAAGAACTATTCATTGTGTAGTTACAGTGGTCAAGACTACCTCAATATGACCCTCAACTATGTCATCCTGCTTCTTAGACCTTTAAAACTATGCATTGTGTAGTTGCAAGCCTTAGTTCCTCAGTCCATCCCTATGGAACTATGCACTACCCAATCAGTGAGCCTTGTTCCCAGTCCATTACACATTTCTAGGTCAGTTAACCGATTTCATAAAGAGAAATAGATTAGGAGATTTTTCATGAGTGGATTTTTCTTGTAGGTACTATAACTTGAGATGATAGGGTGATGATTGGAAATGAGGAAAATGATACTATTCTAGAAGATACTTTTGAAGATAAAACCATGAAGAATTCATCGAGCATGAATATTTAGCGACACTAGATTGCGATAGAAGTTACAAGGTCCAGATCACATAGAAGACTCCATATCAATCAACCCCTTGAAGAAAAAGCACATGAAATATTCATCATGAAGATGTTAGGGAGGAAACAGAAAGAGAATCTTGGCATTTGAACATCAGCATGAAGTTCCATGACATCATTTCCAAGTCATGGCTTGTAAAAGATTCATCTCAAGAGTCACATATGTCAAAATGTCTTGCGACATGATTGTGGAATATAATTATGTAATTTACCAAAATGAGAAACGCAAAATATGTTGAATACAAAGGGTACCACATGGAATATTAAGAGTCACTATTGAGTTCTAAAGTAGTACATAAGCTCAAAGGTCATGTAAGAATTCAAAATTTCATTGTAGAAGCTCAAGAGTCATGAGGGAGGTCAAGAGTCACATGGGAGGTGGAGCGTCACATAATTTTTATAAATACACCCTAATAACTAAATAAAATGGACTTTTGGGACTTGAAATTTCACCTTTGCTTCTATAGCATTGGCATAGGAGGGAATCTCTTTCTTTGGAGGATTAAGTGCTGACTTAATATTCCAGTATTGGGGCTACTATGGAAACATTGTACTTGTATATCTTAGCACTTCCACTTAATATTTAAGGTTGATTAGCCAACATAATTTCATGCTTGTATTGTAAATGTTGTAGGACTATTATTTATGTGTTTTCTTCATATGCACTAAGGAAATTGAATTATTACAATGGATTTGGTACTTATATTTTTAAAGGTGTATTTTATTTAGTTTTATGATTGTGGTTGTCTTGTGAGCTACTTTGTAGACTAACCCATCATCTTTTTATGCTCTTGTGTGGCTCTTTTAGTATAGTAAGATTAATTTTATTCTAGAGGCTCCATCTTTTTGTCCTTTTCGTGAAAGACCTTTATACATTACAATTGTATGCCTCCAAGTGTAAACTTACTTGCTTATTTCAAATAATGTTTATATAAATTATTAGGTTTTTAGGTCCCTATACTACTAGTGTATCCCCTTATTGTTATTTGTGCAACCCCCTTATTCTATTGATGTCCCCATATTGATATTATTGTGCCCTTGTTAGGAAACCAACTCACCAAAAGATAGAAAAGATAGATCAACGCCTTAGAATTCAACCTCTTCAAGGGGGAAACCTCCTTTACATTAAAGAAATGAACAATTGTTAGATGATACAAATGACTAAACCTCCCTTCTATATATAGGAGTCTAAGCGGTCATAATATAATCAAGGTGACATAACAGTAATAAATAAGGGCTCAATAATAAAAGTAAGGGATACATTAACAATAGTATTGGGGGAAACACTCGTATTATAGGAACCTAACATGCCCCCCTTTCGAAAAATGTTGTCCTCAATGCTTGAGTAGTTTTGGATGCTTCTGTATAAAATTATCATCCTCCCATGTTGAATCTTCAGCAGATAAGTTCTTCCACTTGATGAGATACTCCGAAATTGATTGATTTCGTAGCTGTCGAGTTCTTGTTTCTGTGATTGCTTCCAGTTCCAATATGATTTTTCCTTCCTCGTCAAGTTTTGGCAATATTGTTTGAACTAGGAGCTTGTCACCTATAACCTTCTTTAAACATGAAACATGGAAAATTGGGTGCACTTGGGAAGCTACAAGAAGCTCTAATTTATATGCCATAGTACCAATCTTTTGCAACATCTTGTACAGACCATAATACTTTGGTGATAATTTATTATCCTTCTTAGATTACTTCAGGGACACTTTTTTATATGGTTGTAGCTATAGGAATACCTAGTCACCTACATTAAAACTTCTTTCGTTGCGATGTTGATTTGCTTGTTGTTTCATTCTATTCTGTGCTAACATGAGGTTATCATTTAAGAGTTGGAGAACTTGTTGTTGATGCTCGATGTGATGTTCCACTACTTGTTATTTGTGCAACCCCGTTATTGTTATTTGTGCACTGAACGAAGATACTATATTATGCATTTGTGGAGATGGAAATTACATTGGTTAAGGATGGCTCGCGGTTGTAACAAAATGGAAAATAATTTACCCAATTTAGGTAGACTAGTTTCAACATGGCATAAGGATTTATTCACCTACTATGAGAATGAGACATGAAAAGAATGATGGATCTTAAGGTGGATTGAAAGTGATATTTTGTAATCGATTTATCCAATTCATTTAAGGATTGTATAGGGGCCATAAAGAGTTGGAGAAAAATTATGGTGGTGGTTTTTTTAGGGAAATTATTCTATATGGTTATAGGCAAAGAAACACATCATACCCTTTTCCAAAATAGAATTGAGAGTGATCTGCTAATTAGCTTTTTACTTCACTTCTTTTTGAGCCATAACCAAAATATGTTTGATTTTGTGTAAAATGTTAGTCTGAACTATAAATGTTTTATTGACCTCCTATACCTTTGACACACTTGGTGGATAAGATAATACTGGGGTGCTACTCTTGAGCATAAAAAATCTCAATGGGATTCATGTGAGTGGTGCCATGATAAGTTGTATTTTACCAGAATTCATTTAGGGGTGATGATTGAACCCATTTATATTGTCCTTCGAATGTAAGGAACCTCAAATCGGCTTACAAGAGCTTATTTATAACATATATTTAATCAACAACCTATGAATGGTAAGTAGTTCCAAGAGGCAATTAAGTGCCTTGGAGCTTGAATTACTCTTGCTAGAAGTTACTAGTCGAAGTCATATAATTTTTCAGAGACCATAGATTGTGGCATGTTGTCAAATTTTAAGATATTTTC
This sequence comes from Pinus taeda, assembly GCA_000404065.3. Classification (NCBI taxonomy): domain Eukaryota; kingdom Viridiplantae; phylum Streptophyta; class Pinopsida; order Pinales; family Pinaceae; genus Pinus; species Pinus taeda. The sequence continues at coordinate 13,499 of APFE030333147.1, forward strand.
CATAATAACTTGAGTTATTGTGTATGATTCAAAACAATGTTGGAGGGCATAGAAATGAACATATTTGGAAGGCTTGATGATGGATTTATTGATATATTTGCATAATTTGCTAAGTTAATTCCATAGATATAATATTCATACAACAAGTGGAATGGGGAGATTTTGTAGTTGTTGGGTATGTGTTACATTCTATGTACAACTATCCCCATTGAATATTTTCCCCATTTGAGTTTACCTAATAATATTTTTCCTATAGTTTTAATTTTTTCTCCCTTTTTACACTAAAAAGTACCACATTCATCAACAAAATTATGTATATGCTTGTTCATTCCTTTCTAAAAAAATGAACAATTGATTTCTTAATATGATTCATGAAAGTTAGAATGTGTAGTGCAATTCACATAAGATATAGAGCAAGACCTAGGAACACAAGAGAAAAGAGAGATAAACATAAAGAAATATCAGATAGGAAATAAACAACCATGTTCACTTTCCTCCCCAAAGGGATAATCTCTAAGAGAAATTCTGCAAATACAATAACAAATCTTGATAAAACACTACACAACAATCTATTCTACATATAAATATCCATAAAGAATCCTAACTAAATATAAGCCTCTTACAATGGGGGACAACCACCTAATTTCTATCTTATTAATAAAGATTACTCTTTTTAGAATGAACAATAAATATATAACTACTTAGTAAGATTTATTCATGGAATGCGGCCTCATGAACTAATAATTTATCTAATGGGTAGGTTAGGACCCTAACATGTCGTTCCTCGAGGAATTCAACATTTTACTCAAGTATAAAGGTGAAGATATTTTTGGAGAAACATGACTAGTTCTTATGTGGCATATTATGCTTTCCTATCCTTCCATTGTATCAATTGTTGCTTGATTGTGGACTACCACAACTAGTGCTCTCCACTATCTAATACTACTTTAGGGTAGAGCCAAATTGAACCTTATTAATATGTTTTTGGTACGATTTTATGTACTTTGTGTTTTGAATTGGAAACCTTCTTAAAACAAGACACATGAATGAATATATGAATTTGGGAGAGTAATTAAAGATCTGTCTTGTAGGTGACCTAACTAATGTTTTCTATGATTTAATAGGAGCCATAGAACTTAGGGCCTAGCTTCAAAGGAAATTTAACTTTGTGGAAATTCATTTATAAGTCTACAAGAGAAGGAACATTTTATCTCCTTCAATAAAATACTTTTAGATATATGTTGATAAGCCCGTTGTTTCATTCAATATTGAACCATAACAAATTTGTCCTTGAAGATATAGATACTAGCTTCTTTGTGGTGAAGCATTATATCCACTACATGAACCTTGGATATTCTTAGTGAATTGGATGTGAGAGATAGGATATTTTGGCCAGAAAAAACTTCATATTTTTCCATTTTGATATCTCCATGGTAAGTGTTGCTTACCACCATTTAACAATGGGAAGCCATTGTGCCTAGTGGGGTTTATTTTTGGAAGAAAATTATTTCAAAATGGTTTCCAAGAACAAGTTCAACACTTCTATTTTACCATTAGTTTGAATATGATATGTGGTGCTCATATTCAGTTATTCCCCTTCAACTTTAAATATTTCATTCCAAAATTTGTTGTTAATGTGGGGTGTCTATCGAAGAAAATAGAAGTTGGAATACCATGTAGCTTAAAGATATTATCTATTTAATAGGGACCATAAAACTTAGGATGCCAAAAAATCCTAAATATATTTTTCATGACTTTACAAAGAATTATTTCTTACTTATTTCATAGCTTTTATGAATTATATAGTGTTCGACTATCTGAGATGAGTGTAGCTCCTCTAAGACTTATTATTTAGGGTTAAATTATTTTTCCAAAATAATGCACCGTTTATATTACATTGTCTCTTGTTTCCATATATGAAATTTATGTGGGTTGGGATATTTCTAAAGAATTATATGAACTATTTTAAATAACTATTTACTAACCATTTCCTGTACAAATCCTTAAGACATCACATACTTGATAATGTTAAACCAAGCAATGATGTATCTTCCTCAAATCATTTGGATACGACATCAACTACACCATTATCTTTATCCTTCTTGAATATTATCTCGTAACAATACTACAATATATTGGTGACCCATTTACATTGCTTTGGTGAATACAATCATTATTTTAGGAAGTGATTCAAATTATGATGGTTAGCATTGATTTGAAAATGCCTCCATATGAGGATGTGGCTACCAAGTATCTATTGCATGAAGGAGAACCGTCATTTCCTTCTCATGTGGATTTTCAAAAATTGTGGTCACATATTTGCAAACTTGTGAATGCCAAGGAGCATCATTATTGTATCCATATTACTCCTAAACCTCTTCCTAAGGACTCAAATTATAAGAAAAATGTATTATTAAATTCAATAATTGCTAATACTAGATAAATGCAAATGGTATCTTTTAAAAAAGTGAATGTCTATGTGACTTCCTCACTCTAGATAAAGGAATTGCTCGTAAGAAGTGAAGTTAGGGCCATTACAATTTTGCCATAATTTTTCTCAAATTTTCTGTAGTATCCTGTAAGTCTTTGAATCCCCTTAATCTCATTAGTGTTTGCTATTTTTCCAATCTGACACATTCTCCACTTTCTTGGGATCAAGTCATATTCCTTCCAAAATTACAATGTCACTTGAATATTTAATCTTAGGAGGAAAGAAAACATGTTTGGTGTGCTTGATGAATAATTATCGACTCCCTAGGGTTGTTAGGACTTACCAACATGCTCTATGTGTGATTCTAATTCTTTACTATATATCAATATATCATTAAATAAGACCAACACAAACTTGTGTAGGAATGGTTTGAAGATATTGTTCATGAGGTTCTTAAGGTTGGATGGAGCACTACAAAGACCAAATGGTGTCACTAAAAACTCGTAATGAACTTTGTGTGTTTTGAAATTTATATGATGGATCATTTTATATTTCATATTAATTTGGTGGTATCCTATATATACATCAAGCTTAGTGAAAAATGTTTCTCAATGATGTTCATCTAAGAGATCTTCAATAATCGAGAGGGGAAAAGTTTCCTTAATTTTAAATGTATATGGATCCATGAAATTAGGACAAATGCACCAAATTTATTCCTTATTTAACGCCTAACTACCATTTACAAGTAAGGGTTTGTACCGGGGCATATGAAAATTCCTAAATGATATTTTATATTTCATTCTTTTGTGCAAAATGTTTTCAATAACAATGTACATTTGGTAGTTGACTTCTTAGAATGAAGGGAATTCCATGGCCATGCTCTTGTCGAGAATGGGTATAATGGTTTAGTACCTCAAATACTTGATGATGTTTATTAAGCACTTCTTTCAATTCTAGATGGTTTTTTTGTGATGGATTATCCACTAACTTGTATCACATTTAATTAGAAGTGATGCTAGATTGGCTTTAATTTAAAAATGTGATAGCCATTACCCAACCCACGATTTTCAAATGAATATGTACATATGAAACTTATGCTAGTGAGCCAAGGTCTACTTTGGGGGCCAGTGTGCCCATATGCATATGTGTTTATGTATTTTGGGGTCAAAGAGTCTAGTTTTGCAAATATAGATTTTCATTCACATTAATAAAATGATGTATCACTATTGTAAACCAAGTTAGATGAAAGACTATGGGGCCTAGGAATCTATCAAGGGTGAAAAGGGGGATTTTCATTGGTTAAGATATTATTAAAATAATCCTTGGGCAAAATTTCACATGTTTTTATCCATGGTTCATAAAGTGACTTTAGAGGGTACCATGTGTCAAGAAAGTCACATGCACATAAAGGTGAGTGTGTTAGCATTATGGGACACACTTATTGTGAAAATATTCTAATTGGTAGGAGGATGAGACTCACAAGAAGGGAAGCAGGGACAACTCTATGACATGATGGAACTTCAGTACAATCTAAGGAGGATTCAAGGAAAAGGGGATAGGTACCTAGGCATGAGGTCAAAGGGGTACCTGGAAACCCATGAGGTAGTAGGAACTCCTAGAGACCACAAGTTTCTAGAAGATCCCTAGCTAGCCAACTTGGACAACCAAGAAGGATAGTAGCATAGCCCAAGGGAATGTGGGTGTAGAGAAGGTTATGCACATGGGGGCTTCAAATGGGGAGGAATACCATAGCATGTTCATTCATATTAAGGGATATATATTGAGGAGAAAATGACATAATATATTGAGAATACAATAGGGGGTAAAGGGTTTTAATATTTAAAATTATAAGAAATGGAGCTCAAAGTTAATAAAATCATATAAATGGGTATAAAAAATGTTAATGAAGGATACCTACAATACCTAGTGAAAGTAGGGGTTTTTTAAATTGGGAAGGTGTGTTGGGTTCATATTGGTAGGGGGTTATATAATGCAATTCTAAGAGGTATTTTATAATATGTAGTCAAGTTAGGGGTATTGTCTAGTATGCCACGAACACATGTGATATGTCATAGGTTCATTGAGTGAAGCCCCTGTGCTTGTGCATTAGGTTTTTGGCCTAAAGGGGGGTGTAAGACTATTAAGAGGAGGCTACTAGTTTTGGTACCTTTGTCTAGTTATGTACGGTATTGGTATGTACTTAGCTTTGGGTAAACTATTGCCTTATGGAGTCAAAGCCATAGCCTTGGGGTGACTGGTTGCTAATATATTATGACCAACGTCATCTATGCCTAGGAAGAATGTATGGCGTCTGTAGTGAGTTAATGTCAATCAAATAATAAGCAACTATTTTTCATGTTTATCTATTTCTATTGATTTCATGATATTTTATGAACTACACGAGGATAATAATTTAGTGATTTTATTTATGAAATTATATGCTTGCATATGAGAGCCTTATATGGTAGATTTAATTATATGTGCATAACAAGTGTTATATGAGACAAATTCAATAATGTTGCCAATGTAATGATAAATTTACCAAGTTCTTGTTATTTTTGAGGTCTCATCAAATCATGATTTTCATGCTGATTTTGAAAAGTGGTGATGTAACATAACTATTTTTTCATTTCAAGGTTAAAGTTCCAACATTGGCGAAATATGGCACTAAAAACCAAATATCATGATTACAAAAGAGACAAAAAACCATTCTAAAATGCAAAAGTGGTGACCCAACATCATTTTTTTCAAGGTTAAAATTCAAACAATTTTCAATCATGACATTAAAGACCAACTATATTTCCCCTAAAAACCCAAAAACTCAACATTTAAAGTTTGTCTACCATTCTATTCTTTTTAATGTTTGTTTTTAAAAGTTGTCTAAATTTTATTTTATTTTTGGCTTTAAAATTACTAAGTAATTCACATTACAGATCAATACCATCGATAAAAAGAACATGAAGTGGATTTTGAATCTAAAAGTGCCATTACATCATTTTTGTTTCATTATTAATTATTATTTTTATCAATTTACTTTTAAAATTTTGAGAAATTTTTTGCGATTTTTCTTTTGAAGGAGGGGAAATCAAATTAAACAAAAAAGAAAACAAAATCATTCTTTCATTCGCCAAAAAAAATAACAACACTAATTATTAAAAAAATTTGTTTCATCATCATCATCATATCATCATTCATCATCATCATAATCATCATCATTTTTGGAAATAATAATATAAATATAATAATAATGATTTTTTTATTTTTTTTATTTCTTTCTTTAAAAATAAAAAAAACTTCAAATAAAAATAACTTCCATTCAACATGTATTATTACCTTGGAATCTGGAGGTACAAATACTATAATATTTAAAATTTCTGAAAAATAGAAATTTTAAAGGATATTTTACTTATTAACAAAATGTAAATAAAAAACAAGAAAGTTAAATTTACCAGTAATAAACTAATTATTAAATAAATTTAAATAAATTTTAAATAAATGTACTTCAAAATTTTTAAACTTATAATAAAAGAAAAAATTAATTAATAAAATAAAGAAAAAAAACGTTTAAAAACAAAAAAAGGGTGAAGAGGAAATTACAAGAATCACCCTCCCCTGTGCAACACAACACAATTATGCATGTTTTATTTTGTGGGTGAGGACAATGCTCGCCATTGTTCCTTGACCACTAACATTGACTAGGCATAAGGCCACATAACCTACATTGTGTTGTCTTGTGTGGGGGACGGTGATGCTCGACATCACTCATCCACCCACGGGGCTTGTTAGCCAAGCACACCTCACTGCCACCCACTTGATTTTCCCTATGGGTGGAGGAACAATATCAGGCTCCTAAGATGGTGATAGGGTGTATTGTCAAGGTATTCCATGCTATGAAGGTCATCGGTTGAAAACTTTGTGGGAAAAAATCTAAGCATGTTAAGAATTGGTGTGACCCAAGCCAAGTGTGACCCTTGACTCATTTTGACAACTTAAATACCCCTGGGTTGCAGTTTCTCAAGCCAAATATTATGTGTGCAACCATCTCAGGAATCACACAACTTAGCAAACAAAAAATAGTTTTATAAGATTTGATTTCTATCTTTTGTTTTTTTAATTAAATAAGTTTTATT
>APFE030333153.1:6379-30480 GCA_000404065.3 Pinus taeda
GCTGTGTGAAAACAAAACTTACAGGGATTTACACATTTACCTTTTCACTTCTGTGTGAAACAATTCATGGTTTCACATACTTGCCCATGGTTTTTCTTCTTTCACTTCTTCACCTTCTCCTGCACTGCTGTGCATTCTTTTTCTTACATTACATTACAAACAAAAATGGTTTTTACGCTGCTGCTGCTTTTTACGATTTTCTCATTTAACATTTCAAACCCAATGAAAAACATTTACATATCTGTGCGTTCCCTTGCCATATAATATTTTTAATCTCTGTGATTTTCCCTTTGCTGCTGCAAATCCATATTTCTATTCTCTCCGTGTGCGATTCACTTCACACTACAATCTCTGTGTTTTTCATTGGATGCTGAGAGCCCACACAACTTCTCACCGTGTGCAATACACCATTTTCTCTGGTCTGTACTCTGGTGCTGCGGACCCTGTTTTTATCTTCACCGTGTGTTTTTCACATAACACACATTGGATTACAATCCCTAGTTTTCCGTTGGTGCTGCTAGACCAATCTTCTTATCACCGTGTGCGATTTACATTTTTCATTTTATACTTCTGACCCCTGTTTCTTTTTTTTTACTATGTGCAATTTCATAATGTACATATTACAATCCCCGTGGGATAATACATAACAAAAAATGGGTCAACGTTTTTTTTAAAAAAAACATATATTAAAAACTTATGTTATATTTCGCCCATGCTCCATATTAAATCGCCGTAGGAAAACATTAAACTTTTACCAAACTCATGTCATAAAATTATTACATGGTATGGTCCAGTGATTTTACTACTCCACGCTGCATTAACTTTCAACAGGCCTTACTCCACGTTGCATTAATTTTCAACAGGCCGTATGTACTTCAGACACCTTAACCAGCGGAGACTTTTTAAGACAATCAAACGGCGGAGAGGATGGCTGATTGATCGGACGCATATTGGATGGGGTAAGAAGACCGGAAGTTACCTTCCGATGGAGGCCTGAGGCTGATGTCAGGCGAGCGTCACTGTTGGACAGTTGTCAGCTCCAAATTGCATCGGAGCTCGTTGCACGGAAACTGCTTTACGCTGAAGGGTGGTGCGATGGCTTACCACCGGTTTCAAGGTTGCTGCAGTGGTTTTCTCCGTGCGTTGACCGCGCGCACAGGGGAAATTATAGTTTCCAACAACGCCGTGCGGAATGGACACTGCTTGGTCTCGGAGTTCACTATTGCGTTCAGAACCACTGGGGCAGTGCGGAAATGGGTCACCTTCTGCTCGACTATGGAGGTGAAGAATCTTCGGGCATTAACCTGACACAGGAAGATGTTTGTGCCGTAGAACGCTGCGATGGCCCAAGTATAACACCACCTGTTGCAATGGAACATGAGCAGAGTCCATTGATAAATACAACCATCAGTCATTCTCTAGGACAAAGTAGAGCCGAGGGACGCAACATCCGCCCCGTGGTGGCTCATGACCACACCCTTGGGACTCGACATGGTGCCCGTAGTATACCCAACACGATGCCCTGCTGCTCACTCGAGGTGGTGCCCGAAGTATACCCCATCGCGATGCTCTGCCACTCATCTTTCAAATTTCCCTTCTCGCAGGTCTGGTCATCGGTCTCGTCACCGATGACGACTAGAAACAGATGTTTGAATCCCATCCCCTGCTTCTCTGCCATCAGCCTCAATGCCTCGTGCAAGAGCGATGTTCGAGCAAGGAGGCAATTTCGGCGTACGATTTCGGCAATTTCGGCCTGAGCAAAATTTGAAAGATGTTCACCCGCAGTTCATTTATGACCCGATAATATGGAAAATATGGCTTGCCATCGAAGTTAGATTTATTTATAACCCGATAGCATGGAAAATATCGCTTTCCGTTGAAGCTAAGCACCAGCACTGCGATGGTGTACCTGGGCCAATGAAGTGTTTTGCCCAGGACGGATGTGAGGCGCGTTCATATCTCGTACGTCTGATCCCACGTATACTGTTGAGCACTGTGGATGACATATCTTCGTTTCGGGTAAACGAGAGCTGCCCGATGGATGAACCAGAGTCACGTCAGGGCCATGTGATTCATTGGGAACCTAGAAAGATCCTAAATTTCCTTACCTTCCACTTATGCTATTATTCCTTACAGAATCCAAGAAGATGTGACGCTTCATCCACAGACAGAAATTCTATAGCCGAAACTTGACATCAAACAACCAGATCTGCATATCATGAACTTATTCAAGGTCTACATTAAATCGAAACCATCAGCGCAAAATTAGTTCCGTAGATATGGAGAAACTTAGGTCAGGTAACGCTGAGGGTTCCAACATCTAGGTAATTGTTTTGAGAATGATTTCTTCAAAATCACATAAAAAAAATTGTGACGTTTTTCTAATTAACCAATGTGGTTTATCGTAAGGACAAGTTGAATATCCAATTCAAGTGATGCATTAAATAGGCACATCAGGCCATTCCAACAGCTAAAACGGTTAACCGGACCCCTCTAACTGAAACTAAATTAATTTTATATTTCAAGAACCAAATTTAAATATTATTATATTTATTTATCTTTTATATATATTTAATTTTAATTCTTAATATTATTACTAATATTAGAATAATTAAATGGAGAATGTTTCTATGATTAATATATTATTTTAACTATATTTACTTTTCCCTTATATAATAATATTATAAATATTATTAAATAATACAAATCTCATATACCCATTATTATATTAATATACTTATTTTTAATTCAACTATCCCATAATATTAAAAATATATTTATATTTACCCCATATAATATTACTCTTTACCATTCTATGGTAATTTTTTAGTAAATCTAGAACTATTATATATATTTAATCTATTCATTTATTCCTAAATTATAATAATTTCAAAGTTTACCATTAGATTTAAGAAAAAGGTAAATACTACTACTATCATTATATTATTTATAATATAAGAATAATAATATATTATCTATCCCCACTTTTTAATAAAACTAATATTATCATAATAATAAAAACGATTATGATTATACACCTTCACCCTTATAAATAGTAATAAAGATATTGATAAATCTATTTAATTATCTACTTACTATTTCTAAGTTAAGAACCTAATTTCATTATTCTGTTATTAAAAATATTTATTTTATTTTTTTAATTATAAATAAGATCCTTAGAACATTTTAAGATTATAAAAATTCTTAGAACATTTTAATGATTATAAAAGTTTACCATTCTATTAAGTTAAATAATTTAGTAAATAAAATATATTAAAAAATCAGGAACTATATAACCCTAAAAAACAACGGCTCATAAGGCTAGCTCAAATCTGAGACCCAAATAATCTTACTAACTATAATATAACAAGCTAACGAAATACAGTAATAAAAGGAAGCCCCACCTTCTAGGAAAGGGGCTAAAAGAGACCCTCACCTTAAAAAACTAACTGCAAAGGGGAGGAAACCAAAGCGAAGAAGGAGCAAGAAGACTAGGAAGACAGGGCTGGAATCCAACAACTACTAACCTTCCAGCCGTCATCCCTATTAAGATTATTAGGTCTTTTCTCAATCTCCAGGGCCTCTCTAAATTTCCGATGGTGAAACTGCGCAACCTTAGCAATGACGTGAGCCTCTTCAATACAGACATGATGTTTAGTCTTCTCGACGTGCTCTGCCAGGGCCGAGGACCTAGTCCTACCATGTCTTAAGTCAGCCGAATGCTTGCTAATCCTTTGATTAATAGAGCGACCAGTCTCACCAACGTACGAGGTCCCACAGGAACAAGGAATGACATAGACTCCCTTCATGTCTTTTGGGTCCATAGGATCTTTTACTGACCTAAGGGAGCCTCTGATAGTATTAAGAGGCCTAAAAGTTGCGGGCACATTGTGCTTCTTCAGAATCCTAGCAATCCTGTCAGTGGTTCCTTGAATGTAAGGTAGGTGAACCCTCATGACATGATCTTAAGGAAATTTTCGGATTGAAGGCTCTTTCTTGGCCTTGAGGAAGGCTTTCTGACCCATGTGTCTACTGTAATCGTTTTTCACAAAGACATCTAGGAGATGAGCTTTCTCCTTTTCTAAGTTCCCTTCATCCGAAATCCTCACAGCATGGGCAGTAAGCGTGCTAAGGACCCCTAACTTCTGAGTGGGGAAATGATGGGAGGAAGCATGCAGATATTGATCAGTATGCGTTTTCTTTCGAAACACCTGATGAGAAAAGGAACCATCATCCTTCTTAGAGATGAGAACATCCAGGAATGGAAGACAACCCTTGTCTTGCTTTTCCATCGTGAATTTAATGGCGGCGGACTGGTTATTGAGATGACTGTAGAACAGATCCAACTCACCCAGACCATGAGACCAAACGACACCAGTGTCATCAACAAATCTTCTCCAAAGCTTTGGTAAGAGACGAGAGGAGGCCAAAGCTTTGCCACACCGAGAAAAAGAACAAAAGTAAACCCAAATCAGAAAATAAATCTGGAACTATCTTTTATTAGATCAACAAATGATTGTTGCAACTATATTGCGTTGGATACCGTGTCCACTTACTTACAAAAATAGACTCTTTATTTATAACATTTTTGAGTTATATTATTATGGGTAAATACCATGGATAGATTTTCGTTGAGTTCATTATCATGGCTAAATACCAGAGCGAATTTCGATTCGGATCACTCCAAGTTCTCGTTAGGATTTGAATCACTCACCCCTGGCTGTATTCTCCAAAATGAACACAAATTCGAGATACAACCTTACCTATTTCGAGAGGACACCCTTCAAATATCTAATCATTACGAGCTAGCCATATTCCCCATATCATGAATGAGGGAAGAGTTCTATGGGTTTCGTTCTTGTGTATCCACCAAGAAAAGAAATCTGTTATTGAAGGAAAAGATTCATTATATAGTATTCTGAGGGACTTTGTAGCTCCATACCATATTTGGAGTTGGTCATTTCAAGAATAGATGTGTGACATTTTCCTCTAACATCTGCATATTAAACAACAATTTGGACCATGCATTCCACTTATATATATGGAAAGAATACTTGGAATTAGATTCTATATATTAACAAATAATTAGGCATAGAATACCTGGAATTAGATTCTATATATTAACAAATAATTAGACATATGGTTAAGTATTGTGTATTTTTGCTAGGTTTAGTTTTGTTATCCAAAAGCTATTTGTAAAAGGGCATTCGAAAAATATTATTAGATAGATTTTTTCATGTTTTGGCTTAACGTACTTTAGTAGGAGATAACATTTCACATCAAGGCATTGTTAAAGCTAGTGGGGTGCATTAGGATCAATGACAAGCTAGTATTTCAACCTATCCTCTAATTTATCATGAAGGTTAAGGCACATTGCATTCATTCAAGTAGGCACATGGTGGTGTGTAAAGTAAACTCATCATATAATGGAGTAAGTAATATCAAGAGATCACTCTATTTAGCTCACACTCATTAGCATGTATTTTACATCATTTTCAACTCGTGTGAAGATTATCTCTGCAATATTTTCAAACATGGCAATGAATGGTGGAATTTGTGTGTGGAAATGCGTTTGTGTGTGGACGTGTTGGAGCACATGCCTAAATTCTAGTAGTATGTATCAAGTAATTTATTTGGATTGTATGTATGGTTTAATTTTTTTTCTTTAGGGTTTTAGTAAGTTGCCTTAATTTCATTTACTCCTTTAAGCAAGAGTATAATATTTGTCATTAATAGAAACATTTGTATGGGATATTTTAATTGGGACTTTGTAATTTTATGTATTTTTATTTTTTTATGTGGGTCTACTCATAATTATGGCAAGTGGTTGTTCGTTGGATGTGAAATAAAATTCTTCATCCAATGAGAGTTAAGACTTGAAACTCGAGTAAACCTATAAGGAGATAAGGCAAAAATGTAATTATAAAAAGCTAGTTTCCTTTCTTTTTCTTTAAAAAATCATACCTCTTATTTTATTATTTCAACTATTATTTTATAATTTTCCTTGGGAAATCCATTTTAGATCTCAAACTTTGACTAATGAAGTTAAAGCCACATGGTGTTATGAGAATGACACCATAATAATCAATGTAATTTTTAGGAAATAAAGTAAAGCAAAAGGTAGATTTGAAAAACAGATTAATTAGTTAATTCTACAAATTAGAGCATTGTAGTGTTAATTGTAGAGTTGTATTAATGGACGCTACAACAATAACCCAACTATAAGCCACAACTACGTTGCGCAAAAATTTTAGCAATAATCATATCATGGGTTAGAACTATAAGAGTTGCAATTAAGTATACAATCAAAAGTTGCAGCCTTATGTAATTAGCCAAATCAAATGCGAAAGTTGTAGCATTTTGCAAATAATATAATTAGGTATCATATTTACAAAAAGATGATAAATAAAGGTATTGTTGGAAATAAAGTAGTGTTAATGAAACTACAACTCCATTTAAAGTTACATACAATTTCTCGCTGAGGAGGGGGCCTGCCTCCTTAGATAATGCACTAGTTAAAGGAACAACCAAGTCGTAATCAATCATAACACCATTAATTCAAAATAGAACATAACATAAACTTATACTATAGAAATTCAATGTACAGTTATAGACTTAGTTGATTCTCTCTTTCTCTCTAGGTCTAGTAATATTCCCTCTATTTATCTCTGTCTTTTCAATTGATACAAGTGTTCAACTAAATCAACGGTTTGATAAAAAATCCTTAAAATATAATTGTCCCATCCAATTACAATGAATTCATCAAAAGATAAAAAATTGGGTAAATGCTAACTCAATTAGTTGTGTGACAAGTGGTAATTGGGTCATATTTTCTTTGTGGATAAACCAATTTCCTTTGCCACTTTCCTTCATTAGGAGATTGACTAGTTGACTTATTTTAGTGATAGATGGTTGAGATAAGACATTGTATTAGTTGTCTGAAGTTGCAACTCCTCTCATAAATGGTCAACTGACTGAGAGTCATAGCATTAGTTCCTAGATTGACTTAAAACAATGGCATTGAGATGAGTTGTAGCAATGGTGTTATATGAATCACAATAGAAGGGAGTCATAACATGAGTGTTATAATCTCAGAGCCACAACATGAGTAGCAACATTTTGGAATTAAAATGCTTCATATTTTTAGCACATTAGAAGTATATCAATTTCCTAGAATGGAGAGTTTCAAAAACCAATAATGGGGAGTTGCAACACCTAGCGTCTGAGAGTTACAAAACTTAACAATAGGGACATGTAGAACTTAGAAACCACAGGTTGCAACACCTAGATACTAAGAGTTGTAGTGCTCGTGTCCCTCTTCTATTTGAAGCTACTTGTGCAGCTCTACCTCCTGAATCCTGTTGGAAATGTGCTCACTACTTGGGGGTGGGGGGGGAGGGAAGTGAATCAATAATGATCACGTCTATTTAACCTTTAAATATTTTAATAATTACTTAATAGAAACATGCATTAACCCATTATTAGGTCAGATCACATAACAAAAACACATGAGAACCATACAAACAACCAAACAAACACTCACAAGAGGACACAATATATTTCTGGTGGAAAACCCCCTCTAGGTCAAAAACCACCCTTGTTTTTGTTGCGCTGCTCAAATTACTTTATTAATAACAAAGAAATTCAATTACATAGAACATAAAAATGGAAACTATCTGTTTGGAAATATAATCCTCACCTCATGACTCATCAGACGCCCATGTGATCTGTTGGAAGTAACCATGACCAATGAACCTTCCCCAACACCCATTGGACTTATGAAGAAATATTTCTGTGTATTGAATTTACCAAAGCCCCCACTCCACTCTTCTATGTGATCCTCATTTCATAAATATTTCATACTAGAGCCAATATGAACTACTCAACTAGAACAAGACAACAACCTCTAACAATATATGGTATTAAAAAGATAACAATATCACTGAAACAATTTTGCACAACTCACTCAATCACTAGAAAACTCCATAAATAACACATGTTTCAAACCAAAATGTTAATATGGTGAAAACACAAGAGAAAATGTATAGGAATTGATTTACAATCATTCCATACTCTATCACCTTACAACTACATAAAATATTGGCTAAATCATACTTTTGATGCCTTCTCCTACCGCTACAAACTGTTGAAGAGTTTTTGCATAATTTCCTACACAGCTTGAACACACCACTCTCCTCTCTCACACAAACTCCAATATCACACAAGCATCACTTTTTCATCTCAAGAGAACCAACCAATAACCTCATGATCTCTTCCTATTTGTAATCTTTTGTGGTAGTTAAATCAATAATTACCATTCCATAGTGGAGCTTTGTTCATATGTTGGAAGTGGTCTAGTTCATTGGTCCTTGACTTAATCTAGCCATTAACTTCACTTAATAATGAATATTAGCTTTTTAACCATATTAAAGAAGTTACCTTAAACACTTTGATATGCGTGAGGAAATAGGAAGAACTCACAACATGTTCAAGTAATCCAGAGACGTTTCCAGTGTAAGATACTATTGCATGCACAAGCTTATATACATACGGTTGGGGAAAAGGATGGGAGAAAACCAAATTAATCACCTCAAATATTGCCCATACTTCTTCAAGAGCTTGACAACCTTCTATAAAACCTCAAGGAACCTTTATAGCCACTTCAATACTCCATCATCATCACAAGTCAAGCTAGGTTGACTTGAATTCCATCCATCTACTACACTAACACCTAATCCATCAAACTACTCCACAACTTCTCCAACACCTACATAACCTTCAAATCATCAATGATATGCCCTAAAAATAGTCATGTAGGCTAAAAACCATCCGCACACACACACCAAGAACCATAAACATAACTTGACAATCGTCATCACTGCGAACTAGGTGTAGCCGCTTTGCATCCTATCAAGGTATCAATGACACATGCCAAATACCTATACCCGCATCTACAAAGAATGCACAAACTAGGTACCTCTACATCACATGTTACCAAAAACTCATGCTATCGAGTTGACATCAATGCCAACCAACAACTAAGAAATAAAGCAAACAATCCCCTTTGGTATTCATGGAAACCCCATCTAAACCATCTAATTGACCTCTAAAAAACTCCTCACTCACTCTCCCTTTGAAATTAATGGCAAAGGAATGAGCTCATCCAAGTGACCATAGTTGAATAAACAATACTCCCCCTAGACACTAGTTAGGTCAGATCATAGTGCATCAACAAACAATAACACTCCTCATGGCAGCATGACAACAAACAACAACTCTCACTCTCCTGAAGAAATGGAAACAAACTCTCCATGAACACCACTCTTAACTAGCATCAACAACATAATGTGAGAAGCAACATTCTCTCCAAACACAATGTGTAGTAGCAAACATCCTCTAACAATAGCAACAGATACATGATAACCAATCAACAACATGACCACCAATCCTCTCTTAAGTAGCAACACAATATCCATAACAGAACAACAAACACACTCTAGACTTACTCCCTCTGAGCATCATCATCATCAACCTACAACCAATAGCTTCTAGCTGAAGGCTACACCTCAATGACCAAGGGAACGAACTAAAATAATATGAATTACATACAATATAATGCATGATTGAAACAACACCCATCGTCCTGTTGAAAATGGAAACAAAAAATGCTAAAAATAGCACTACTATGAATAACAGTTCAGGTACCAGTGTTGGACATAGCAACAAGGAATGAAAAATGGAAGTGCTAAAAATAGAATTGCTATAAATAGCATTTTGGGATGGATTCCAATTTTAGTTAGTCCTTGAACTAAAATTGAGAAGTAAAAATTCGAATTTAATCTTAGCAGCTATTTGTAAAATAATTAATTAATTCACGATGAGCTAATTAGTTGTAGAAAATCAAACATGAAGTCTATGTGGGGACATGCAACAATTTCTCCATTGATTGAGGAATTTATCCATCACTTAAAGAAATAAGGATGAGTTGTAATATTGAGTTGTAATTAGTTGGCTCAGTTAACTGAGTCAAGTCCAGTTAGATTAATTCAAACAATTTGTTGAATTAATTGTGAGTTTATTTAGTTAATGCTTGTATTCATGTAACTTTTGCACTTCAGATAACTGAATATTCTCTCATAAATAACTCATGCATGTCAGTTTAGTTAGAGACCCAGTTGAGCTTAAAGGAATTGGAGGAATTTTCCTATAAAGGAAACTTGTCCATACAGAAGGAATTATCTCCCTCAAGTTTATAAAGTTATTTCTGAGCCAAGTGAGCTATGTGAGGTGGGAATTTGCACAAGTGGAAGTAGTAGACCCCAGGAAAAACTGTACAAGGAAATAGGAGGCTTGGAGGGTAGAGGAGAAGTTTGTAAGATCCTTTGACTATCTATGAGGAGTGTTGTTTGATTGTAGAGAGAGCGTGATAGCTTGACAGCTAATTCTTTTTGTAACTTGAATAAGATTTCCACTTGTATGATAATACAGAGGTTGGGGTTTTAGGCTGAGGCTTTCCCAATGTTATTTCTTCTGTGTTATGTGTGATTGATTTCTCATTCTCAATTATATGTGTTCTCATTGATCTTGCTCAGTTCAATTAAGCTTCCGCAAAGTTTGTTGTAGAAGTAGATCTTGTATTTTTCTTTAGTATATTTCATAATTTGTTGATCTACAGTGGGAATTTCTACATGGTATCAAAACAAAGGTGATCAAGGTGAATAAAAATATACGAGAAGGGAGAAGTTCAAAGTTTGAGGTTCCTGAATATAGAAATCAAGGTCTTATCACATCTCATTTCACCAATGGCGTTCAACGGTTTAAGACTCGAGTATTTCCTTCATGGAAACTCAAATTATATAGCCTGGAAGGATCATATGGAAGAAGTATTAGAGGATAATGGTCTAAAGGACTTCATTGGTCAAGAAGTCCCCAAGCCGACTAATGTTACTCAACTGGAAAACAAGAAGAAATGTGTTGCTAGAACAAGGAGAATCCTTCCGGAGGGAGTTCGAGACCACATAGTATTGACTCTCCATGGGAAGGAGACACCATTTTTGATGTGGAAAATATTGAAAGATCTATATCAGAATAGTAGCGATCAAAGGAAGTTGGCGCTGAAAGATAAGCTTTGGAAAATCAAGTGTGAAAAGGGCAACACGATCTCTACATATCTGAAAAAGCTCACCACCTCTAGGGATGAGCTTGGAAGTGTAGGGATCATGACAGTTGATGATGACTTGGTGAGTCTTGCACTCCTCGTTCTTCCTAAGAGCTGGCATAGCTACCAAGACTCGATTAATGGAAGAGAAAAATTGCCAGATTGGAAACGACTTTGGTCAAATCTGATGCAGGAGGAGATAAGAAGAAGCACCAAAGATGGTTCTTCATCTAAGGAGGATGAAGAAAACTACACCTTAGTGAGTAAGGTGAAGAAAGGGAAGGAGAAGGATTCTCATCCCAAATCCAGTTCTTCCCATGGCGAGAAGAAGTTTGACAAATCGAAAGTGTGATACTTTTGTTGTCATGAGGTGGGCCATTTTGCTACAAATTGTCCACTGAGGAAATCCAAGATGGGATTCAAGGAAGGATCTAAAGGTGAGCCATTGGCCTCACAGTTCGAGTTGGATTTCACACTTTTCGCATGCACAGTTTCATCCATGGTGGGAAGTGGTTGGTTTCTTAACAGTGGAGCTTCTTTCCACATTACTTGGGACAAGGGTTTGTTTGGTACCTTAGAGGAGAAAGATCTCCAGATACTCATAGTGATGGCTAATGATGAAAACTATAGTGTCTCAAGTGTAGGCACAGTTGTTTTTCAGAGGGAACATGGAGCTCGCATTACATTGACCGATGCCAAGTATGTACCAGGACTAAAGAGTAATTTGGTGTTGATTGCCATGCTGGAAGACATGGGTTATTATGTAGTCTTCAGTAAGGGAAAGGTTTGCCTTTGACACATCACCACGAGACAAGTGAAGCAGATCAGTTCATGAGTCAAGAACCTGTATTCTCTTGAGGTTCAAGATGCATGAAAAGCTTTGAGGAGCAAGGAAACTGATGGAAACTTGGTGATTGAGAGGGAGAGTACATTACCTCTCAACATGCAACGCCAGAAGAAGTCTCAGACAATTGTGTCGGAGACACCATTGGTGAAGCAACTTCAAGAGGTTGTGGAGTAGCCACAACTGGAGAAGTCGAGAGGAGATCAAGTGGAGGCATCCACTCATGCAGAGACCTCCAGTAAGGGGAAATTTCAAGCCAAGTGGGCAAAGGGTTCACATGCATCCATACCTCCAAGTCGGAGGTGGGGCAATGTGGAGTGACAGTCCCAAGAAGGCTAGAATGGGAGCAGGATCATTGAGCTACCCAAACTCTTTGATTAGACCTTACTATAGGAGCCCTGACAAGGAGTAGCAAGACTAGCTGAGTGGGTAGAGATAGATGCAGATGGAGTGACAGAGAGAGCTATAGTGTAGGAGTCCTAAGACTGTGTAGAGCTAGCAAGTTGCAGCAATGCGAGAGGCACAGGAGTGTTGCACTAGTGCAGGATGGCACAGAGAGGTGTGAAATGATGCGATATGCGTGGAGTGTTGCAGTAGCACTGAGGTCAGAGAGGGAGCACTTGTCAGTGCAGATAGAGCTTTAGCATTAGAGGATGTTTCTAGCCCAACAAGAAGGTCAGTTGGAATTTTTGTTTTTGTTTCTAGAGTTACTAGAGTAACGACACTTCGAAGAAGTGTTGCATGCAAAACATTCCAAAGGTTCAGGATCGGGTTCGAGTTGAATGCCTTTCTTGTTGTCAAGGAGTGTTGAAAATGGCAACAAGAAATGCTAAAAATAGAAGTGCTAAAAATAGCACTGCTATAAATAGCAGTGTGAGTACCAGTGTTAGACATAGCAACAAGGAATGAAAAATGGAAGTGCTAAAAATAGCATTGCTATAAATATCATTTTAGGATGGATTCCAATTTTAGTTAGTCCCTGATCTAAAATTGAGAAATAAAAAAATCGAATTCGATCTTAGCAGTTGTTCGTAAAATAATTAATTAATTCACTATGAGTTACTTGGTTGTAGGAAATCAAACATGAAGTCTATGTGGGGACATGCAATAGTTTCTCCATTGATTGATAATTTAGCCATTAGTTAAAGAGAGAAGGATGAGTTGTAATTATTTGGCTCAGTTAACTGAGTCAAGTCCAGTTAGATTAATTCAAACAGTTTGTTGAATTAATTGTGACTTCAGTTAGTTAATGCTTGCATGCATGTAACTGCTGCAATTCAAATAACTGAATATTCTCTCATTAATAACTCATGCATGTCAGTTCATTCAGAGACCCAATTGAGATTAAAGGAAGGGATAGTGTATTATCAGCTGGAGGAATTTTCCTATAAAGGAAACTCATCCATACAAAAGGAATTATATCCTTCAGGTTTGTGCAGTTATTTCTGAGCCAAGCAAGTTGTGTGAGGTGGGAATTCAGACAAGTGGAAGCACTGGACCCCAGGAAAAACTGCACAAGGAAAAAAAAGGCCTAGAGGGTAGAGGAGAAGGTTGTGAGAGCCTTTGACTATCTATGAGCAATGTTGTTTGATTGCAGAGAGAGCAGGATAGCTTGAGAGCTTATTCGTTTTATAACTTGAACAAGATTTACACTTGTATGATAATACAAAGATTGGAGTTTTAGGCTGAGGCTTTCCTGAGGTTATTTCTTCTGTGTTATGTGCGATTGATTTCTCATTCTTAGTTATATGTTTTCTCACTAACATTGCTCAATTTGATTAAGCTTCCACAAAGTTTGTTGTAGAAGTAGATCTTGTATTTTGCTTTAGTATATTGCATAATCTGTTGATCTACAATGGGAATTTCTACACATCCCGCATAAATGGATAGTTCATCCTTCATTAAAAGATAGACACCAATACTCTTTCTCCAACATGACAATGACCAACCATATCCAATATAATGTAAGTACATGGTTGTATAATAAGATATAAGGCTACAAAATTACTATAACAAGATATAAAATAGCCCAAAGATGGCTACAATAACTCATAACAACACAAACTTTACATGACTCATAACTCTTCCTATCACCAACTCATGGCAATATAAACTCAAAAACTTGAACAATTGATTATAAGCCCTCATGATACATGACTGCAATGATGAAGTACAATATCAAACTTGTGGCTATTACATGATGCTCAAAATTTTTCAATACATATCCAAAAACTCATGCCTCTCTCTAAGGAATACTTAATCAAACTCCTTGACCAAGACTATAAAACTCTTGGATTAATAGCAAAAAGATGAATGACCAACAATATGTAAATCTCATCATGCCTATAAACATCCATATGGACAAGATATATCCTTTTGTATCAAAGCACCATATTCTGGTAGCAAAAAATTGTGATATTAGCAACTACCAACCAACATAAAATATATGACAATGAGAAATAGTAACACGTACATAGGATATCAACTAAGCAACATAAAATTCAATGTATAACAACAACATATAACACATAAAGATAGCTCATGAAATTACAACAAAAACATATGACTTTCATCTCACATCATCCATAATGCTCCAACCAAACACATCTATATGATAGCAGCAACAAACATTTCCAACAATATATGTGCTTTTTGCAGCACCAAAACAACCATCCTCTTATAGTAGCAGAAGGAAGTTGAACACATCTCACAGCCCAAGAGAACCCAAATAATATAAGCCTCAAACTATTATGGAAACAAATCATGTATCCATAAAACAACAAATCTGACCAACAAATCTTCCAACTGGTACTAGCATATCATATCACTAGTAACCACCAAGCCACATATACATAAGACCATCAATTAAGCAGCAACAAATAATATTGAACTTGGAGCAGTACTAAACTTGTAACACAATATTTATCAATAGAGAGAGCAACAACAATGAACCATAAAGAGATCTACTAAATGCAACATAGGGAAAGTAAGAAAATTCAATCTCCACAATGGTTGCAAATAAAATAGGTGAGAGATCATGCAATGGTGTGACCAATAACTCAATCTATGATGGAAATAACATCGCCCCATATGAAATAAAAACATTAGAATCTAACATACTTCCTCTATATATAATATATATATATATATATATATATCATATATATTATATAATATATATATATATATATATATATATATATATTATATATATAGATATATCAGTGATGATCAATTATTCCTCACACAAGTTATGGAGAAGCCAATCATGATGTGCATTCTTTATCATGTGCTCCGTAGCAGCCAAAAACAACACCATCTAACACCAATATATGAGCCATCAACATGCATATGGAGCATATCACTAGCATCTACATGTATAATCATCATACATCAAATGACCATTTGACCATACTCTTGTTCAATAGTTGAAGTAAGTGAAATAGATCATCACATCTGCATATGAATTTCGCATTCTAATCAATGGAACTAATGCACATCAATCTCTCTCACTAACAACATACACAACTTGTTCTTGTAAAGGAAAATTTGCATGTCTAAACATAATCAACTACATGCTAAGTGATACAAAAAATATGAAGAACCATGTTAGCTATGCGGACTCAAAATATGTGCTCCAAATACTCTAATAGATCCGGTAATGATCAGGGTTAGATAAATGCATGGAATAACAAAAATTTCCAAAAATACCTATTTTTCCTCTTGTGCTAACATGGATCATGATGCCACCAATAAACCAGTAGAAATTGGAAGCATGTGAGATGCTCCCCCTGCACATGTGTAATCTCTAAATAATCTCCTGCAATGAAAACTGTCAGTGCTACAAAATGATGACAACCACCTGCAGCATAATTTTCATACAAACTCTCTGACATGGTAGCACCTCTAATGATTTGAGTGTAATCTATAATGTGTCGATATGCTCCCGTTTAGACCATGCTAGCATCATTTTCCTATGGAAGTGTCTATTTTCTCCTTCGTTCTCCAACTTTTTTGATATTGATCCTTGGTGTGAACATTCTTATCTGGTTTCTTGACTAATTGGCTTTGCATGTCTTTTTCCCTTTGATTGGATTTCCCGAAACACTTGGAAGGCTTGCAATCCTTGGCCTTATGGCCCATGTTATAACAAAAATAACATCTAATGTTCCCAATAAATGGTGGAAAAACTTCATATATTTTGTTGATTTCATTTCTACTTCTTGCTCCATAGATCCTACAATCAACACATTTATGCCTTGCTGTCGCTGCTACAACACCCTCCAAATTTTCACTATATTGAAATTTTGGAGCCTACCTTATTGTCACATCAATTGTCTCCATGGTTTTCAAGTGTCATTCCATGTCATCCTATATGTTTCAAGTGTTAACAATGTAAGCTTTGAAACACGAACTATGAACTCAAAACGGGAATTCTAACCAAATAACCCCGTAAAAACATCAAAACTAGTGCTAAGAACGAAAAGTGTTGATGCTAGAATAACACCTTTTTTTTGCTAGGGTAAATTTTTAACATGTTTTAAAAATGACAATGAAAACCAATTTTTTGTGCAAAAATTGTCCAAAAAACACCCTCAAAATGAAAAGTGTTGACGCTGGGATAACACTTTTTTTCAAGGGTAAAATTTCAACATTTCGAAATAATGGCATAAAATATTTTATCATGACCCCGAAAAACATTAAAATTTAAAAAAAGAAATGAAAACATAAAATAAAATAAAAAATTAAAACAATGAGAAAACATAAAACAAAAAAATGTCTTAAAAATAAAACTAAATTTAAATTTTACTAACAACTTAATAAAAATAAACAACAAAAATCAATAAATAAATCACATATTAAAAAAATCTAAAAATGTTAAAAAAAAAACAAATTGAGATAGAATTAAAAAACCAAAAATAAAATGAAAATTTAAAAATATGTTTCAAACCATTAAAATAATTTTGGAAAAAACACTATAGTTTATATTATTTATATAATATAGTATGTATATATGTATATATGTAAAAATATAAATTTAAATCATTAACCAAACTAGGAGAAAAATAAAGAATAAAATAGATAATATAGTTAAAAAAATAAAATAACAAAAAATTAAAAACTAGTAAATTATCTTTAAATTTAAAAAATAAATCTTAAAAAACACAAAAATAAAGTTACAATGATAATAGAAAAACAAAACAAAAAAATTGAAATTAGGGTAAATTATATTTTTCAAATTTAAAAACAAAAACATTTACAGTTTTATAAGAAATATTTTTTTTATTAAGGAGATATTTGTTTTCTATTAACTTAATTTTTTATTTAAAATTTAAATTTGTTTATTTTTTTTTAACATTTTTTTTCTTTTTTTACAAAAAACTTATTAAAAAATTAATTTTGTTTTTTTAAATTTTTTATTTTTTAAAAAACATTAAATTTCTTTTATTTTTTAAACAAAATAATTTTTTTATTAAAAAAAAAAATTACGGATGTGGGTTTTTATTAGCAGAAAAAAAAATGCCCATGGTCCCTCTACTCACCCACCACCCGTGGTGGCTCAGCCCTAGGAGGAGGTCCTACGTGGAATCGGCCCTCCGCCCGCCAGCCGTCTGTGGTGGTGCGACCATGGGCGGAGGGCCTGTGTAGAATCGTCCCTCCGCCCACCCGCTGCCCATGGTGGCGTGGTCCTGGGCGGAGGGTCTAAGTGTAGGCCCTCCACCTAGGGCCACGTCACCATGGGCGGCAGGCGAGCGGAGGGTCCACAGGCCAAATTTCTTTTTTAAGAATAATTAAACGTTGAAAAAAATAAAAAAAAATATTTAATATTTTTTTAAAATAAAATTTAAATTTTTTAATTTTTAATAAAAAATTGTTTTTGTTTTAATAATTTTTTTTTAATTAAAAAAAAAAATAAGTGTGTTTAATTTTTTTCTTTTTTATTAAAAATAAATATAATTGTTATTTTTTTTTTTAAAGTAGGTAGTTGAACAGTTTGCCTCAAAAACTTAGGAAACTAATTCATTCATCATCAAACCACTTGGAACTTGATGTATCTACCTGATGAGGTGTTTTTCAACCAAATTTACATCAAATACATCATTTACTATGCTACATTTACCAATGAATGAAGAAAAAATCAAATACAGCGAAAACTAGGAGAAATCTCGATTTTTAAGCAAAATTGGCAAAATCCATTTAATGCATAGTGCCACTTTAGGGGAAGTTTTGGAGGCCTTCCTAGTATCCAAATCAAGTGCAATATGGATTTTTGGAAAGCCATTCCTGTCTAGCTTCTGGAACAATTTGATTTTTCTGATTTGGAGCTCATTTTCCCCTCCAAAAGTTGATTCTCCCAAGACTACTTCCAGTGTGGCAAAAAAGTGGCAGAGAGAGCACTTTTTGGGTGTTTTTTGCCCTTTTGGAGGCCAATATCTCATCAAAAACTTCTCAAACTTTTTGGGTTTTCATATTTTTCCATGCTGATTCCAAAAATGCAAACCATTTTGCAAAATGAGGTCCCCATCAAAAGAACATCGCTAGTGGTGTTGTGCATCTATTGGAAAAACCTGTGTAAAAATTTCCAAAATTCATAAATGACCAAAAATGCTTAAAATTTCTTCAAAATTGGCAAGAGGCATCTTCATTAAGTACTTTGCTGAGGTAATGAAGCTTCAGCCAAGATTTTGAGTTTGTCATGCTCTTTTTTTCTCCTTAAGGCCTTTTTCAACTTAGCCTTAAGCCTTTTCATCCTTGAGTTACATATCTTGTTCTGGGTCAAATAGTGATAGGCAATGTGGCAAAGCATTCTCTTCTCTTTATTGGCCTTCCCAAGTAGCTTCTCAAGGTGAATGTTCACCCTATCTAACCAAGCTTCTCAGTCATTCTCAATTTCTTGCTCAATGGAGGTCATCTTGACCTTTGCTTTCTTTGCTCTTTGCCAGTTTTCTTTGATCATTTGTAACTCCATGAGGTCTTGCTTTCCTGTCAACTATTTTTTTTCCTACTCCAGATAATTAATGCTCCATTTGGCCCTCTCTAGCTTTATTGACAAGGCTTGTACCTCAGCCTCTTTCTCTTTGATGATCATGTCTTTGATCCTTGAGTCTTAAGAACCTAAGTTAATAACATCCTCATGATCAATCAAAACAAAATATCTCTCTTGCCCTACAATATGATGTTCCTCATGCATCTTTTGCTTGCCTTTGTCTTTGCTCTTGGGCTATTGATCAACCTATGCCTATATAGCTAGAGAAGAAGGCAAAGCCCCTTCCACTCCTGGTGGAGATAACATTTTCCTGTGATCTGGAGAAGAAAACAAGACCCCTTCCACCCCTGGTGAAGATAATAATCGCTTGGCAGCAAAAAAGCTTCCTAGTGCCTCTCTCATAAGTGACAAATACTGGCACTCCTGTAGTCTCAGTCTTTCAAACACCTGGTTGTCCTAAAGTTCCTCCCTCCTCCTGAAGCACTGATGAAAATACTTGAGGGCCTTTGAACATTTCATGGGAAATGATGGTCTCCCATGGCATGTTCAGCAAGTTCAACTGATGTAAGAAAACCATCTTTATCAAGGAGAAGTGATAAATGTTGTTGCGTTGTTGAGGAAATGGTTTTCTCTGAACATAATGGGCCATCTTTTCTATGTTCCTGCATATAAAGTAGGGGAGGTTCATCATTTTCACCCTAGTGAAGTGCATCAATAACCTGATGTGGTATGCATATAAGCGGAAAAACATTCCCTCATAGGTGAAGTATTTGATGATGATCTTCATAAGAGGGGAAAACATGTCCTCCAAGTACTTGAAAGGAAATACCCTGTTGATCTTGTTGTGATATCTAGCCTTAATATAAGGCTCATAATATTCTTTGTTCACATATTGCCCTTTGTTCCATTGTTCACCTACATTTGGGATGTCTATTGCTTCTAAAATAGTAGTAGGTGATAATGTGAAAGAAACACCAACAAGTTTTACCTGACCATTGTCTAGATGGCTGAAAAACAATCTGCCCAGTTCATAGTGAAACTTGACCTTCTCCACCATTTCAGAAAAACCATAGCAAGAGTGATGTCTAAAACATGATATGGCAAGTGGGCAAGAAGCAATTCTTTAAGACTTATAGGCTCCTCCTTGATTATTTTTTCCCTTTGTGAGGCTTCCTGTGCACATGTCTTTCCTTAGAGCTATCACTAAAGGTTTCTTCCTCCCTCTCATAATATTTGTCCCTCTCCATAGGTTTTAGTGATGTTGTAGCTAGATGAGGAATAAAGGAATGAGGTGGGGACAAGAAGAGCATGAAGAGATTTTGAAAAGATAAGATGAGTGAGGTGTATGGGGGTGTGAGTGCTCGAAGGAGTGGAAGTTTTGGGGTTTTAGGGAATGAGGGGAATGAGTAGGGTTTAGAATGTGGGATAAGGGTTTGATAGGGAAGTAGGTGTGGTGAAAATTTAGGATTTGAGAATTAAGGTTTGGGAATAGTGTATAGGGCTAGGGTTTTATATGGAGGGTAGGGTTTTCAGAAATGAGCTCTAGTGAATTAAGGATAGGGGAGGGAAATTAGGAAAATAAGTAAAAAAATGAAATAGGAGAGCAACAGTAGGTGTTTTACATCTTGTGAGAGGTGATTTAGTGATTAACTAGGGTTTGGAGAAGAAATTCATAGATACTAGGGTTTGCTTTAGATGAGACCACACAACTCAATAAACCAAGAAATAACTTTTCTTTAGCAAGGTGGAGGACTATATTTACTTGGAATAAGCATTAAATAGCTTTGGAGGTGTATTGATAGCAAGTTTGAGGTGTTTGAGGCTTCCCCAATAGGTGCATAACACCGGTCACCAAGTGTGCAACGCACTTTTAATGCACAGTGCATGAGTAAATTAACACTTCAGAAAAGCAAAGAGTGCGCAACGCACTTTTAATGCGTGGTGCGAGGCAATAGATGTGCAACACCGGTAAAATTCTCTAGTTTTTCTCTCTTTCCTTTCCTTTGCTCAAAACCATGTTTTTTAGATCTCCTTAGCTATTCCACTTCAACAATGAAGCAATAAAACTTATGAATTGGCTTTTTACACTTTTCCTCTTTTGATTTTTCATAAACCAAAACCCACTTTTCTATTGTTTTGATATCTTTTTCAAAAAATTTGACTTTTTGCCTTTTTGCGGGTGAACTGACACTAATTACAATGACTTTTTGCAGTTGCAGGAGCTGGCATTGTCACCAGGAGCGGCTTGTGGATACTTATTATATATAGGAACAATAAAATTACATAGATTACATGAAATGAAACTATTTTAGTACAAAACAGAGTTTTCAGGTTAAAGAGCTTTATTGAGTTTACAAAAAGGAAAATAATGATTTTATGACCTTTTGTTTTATCCTCCTCATGTCTCTGCGAACCACTTTATTCATTCTGAATGACCATGATGACAAACCCTAAGAACTAATGAAACTAAACCCTAGGAATGGTTAAAAATGAAATGGAACTGATTATGAACAACTAAAAAGATGTTTGAACAAGTCAACAGATGTATGACATGAGGGAAATTGAAATGAAGCCACTACGATCAATTGATCCATGACCTAATGGATTGCATCTGATTGAATGAGACACCTAACATAAATGCAAAAGAGTAATTTTGATCACCGATGGTAGTGTGAAGACAGTAACACTAACATTGGCTCCAATGGGGATGGTAGCTCCTTGGAGGTACCAAGAACCACAGATCTTTGGGAGAGCAAACCAGTGCCTTATCCATTGGGCAATATGGAACAAATATCTTGGCGACCAAAACACCAAAAACACAAGACTTAAGACTCAAAACTCATAAATGACCGAGAACTAACTAACTCAAAATTGAAATAAGACTCTCGAAAGCTAAAACTAAACACTCAGCTTTATAGCCTTCACTTTGGGCCCCAAACTGAAATGAATAGTCATAGCTCAAACTCTGCAATGAAATGAATAAAATGATATATACAATGGTAAGTTTGATAGTAGAAATATCCTTAGACAAAGTATTGTTTCAGGAGCCTACCATTTATTGTTCCTCCTGCACATTCTTGCCCATCCATTTCTATGAGTAGAAATGCATTTTGCCCCCTATAAGCAACATTTTTATGGTCCCTTCCACAGGTTGTCAAATTTTCCATGTTTAGCTTTATCCTTGTTTCTAGCATCCCACCGTAACACTATGTCTTAAATCTGAAATTTGTCTACATTTGCCTTTCGATCATAAATATTTTTAATCCTTTCCTGCAAACTAAAGGTATTTTGGAAAACTTCTTCTTTCAATTGCTATAAATGGATCATTTGATTTATTCTTCGCTGAAAGTGATCTTCCTCATTGCCAGCTTCCTGTAGAAGTTTCACAACCGGGACTGCAAGAGATGTTAGGAATATTGTGTTAATACCATATACAA
Source organism: Pinus taeda (assembly GCA_000404065.3). NCBI lineage: Eukaryota > Viridiplantae > Streptophyta > Pinopsida > Pinales > Pinaceae > Pinus > Pinus taeda. The sequence continues at coordinate 28,807 of APFE030333153.1, forward strand.
TCTCAAATGGGTACATACCGATAGATTTCTTTTGACTTACCCTGTCCGCCCATAATGTATTAACCAATTTTTTATGCCAACTCTTCTTATTGGTTTCCAGCAACTTTTTAATAATGTTGACCAATGACTTGTTGGAAGATTTAGCTAGCCCGTTGCCTTGTGGATAATATGCACTGGTATGCCCTAAGGTAATCTTATATTTGCTGCAAAACTCAATCATCCTTTTAGACTTGAAAGCAGCTGCATTATCAATAATAAGTTTGTTAGGACAACCAAAACGTGACAAAATATTTGTTTCAAGAAACTTAATTATTACAGAATCTGTGGCCTGCCAAGTGGGAATTTCCTCAATCCATTTTGAGAAACAGTCTATCACCATCAACATCCATTTGTGTTGAGCTGAGGATGTGTGATGAATCTCTCCAATGAAATCCAAGCCCCACTGCTGAAATGGTGCATCAACGTTGACTAATTTAAGAGGGAGTGGCTGTAACTTTATTCTTCCTTGAAAAAACTGGCATTCATGACAGTTCATGACAAGTTTGTAGACATCTAAAAATAATGTAGGCCAATAATAACCTACTCCAAATATTTTTTTGGCCATCATCTTCCAAAATAAGTGACCACTGGAGTCTCCCTTATCAAAATCACTCATGACCTGCTAGGCCTCATCTTCAGTTAAGCAAATCAGCAAAATACCTCCACGATCCTTCCAATAGAGTGCATTGTTCAGAATACATTATTTAGCAGCTCTGAGTTTTAGAGTTCTACCTTTGTTTTTAGCCATCCCCAAAGGTGGTGAAAGATGTGAAAGCACATACACAATATGTGAATACCATGGAAATTTGAGGAAAATTTTAGACACTTGAATCAGCTCACTATCTTCTTCTTCTTCAGAATGGTTGCGATAATGTTTATATCTAATACATGCAAATTTGACTCTGCCATTATGTTACACTGAATTTTGTCACCCTGACTATTTGCAGTATGTGGCCTCATCAATAGCCACATTGTCCTCTTTGTCAAGCCCCATACCTCTGCTCTTCATGTCAAAACCTCAAAGAGAGAGAAAGTCACTTGAAAACATGTTTATCTCTGGGTACGCAGGTTCTCTCTACCTTTCCTGCGTGTACACACTCCATATACATTAGACCTGCGTAGTAATACGCTCTGTATACTAAAGCTAGGGTGCGTACCCCTGTAAAGGTCAAAAGGCGCAAGTTTCATCTTTAAAAAGTTACTTGTGTTCACTTCTAGAGCCTTCTAGAAGAGTTCTTGACGTGTATTGAGCGCCTCCAGATGGTTCATGCACCCCTATGATAGAGGAGCTTATCCCATCAAGAGAGGAACTACCCCATCCAAAAAAGGGAGTATCCCATTGATGTTGGAACTGAATAACCTCTTCTAGAATGCTATAAATACAGGCATTGGGCCAAAGGAGGGGAGGTTGAAAGCTGAACATTCTATAGGGTAAATGCTGCTGGAATTAGGACTTCCATTTGTTGACTGGTGAGGAGAGATCACTATCCTTCCTTGTTGCCATAGTGGGAGTGGGTGAGCTTGTCAAAGTAGAGGAAATCTCTTGCTGGACCCTGGGAGGAGCTTGCACAACACCAAGGCTCAGGTTGTAATGGTTCCTTTGATTATTTAATACACATAAGTCCATTCTTCTCA
>APFE030333153.1:30500-61751 GCA_000404065.3 Pinus taeda
ACCAAGCATTGGACCTAAGGTAAGATCGAGAACATTTGATTTCTTGTAAAATGATGTGTATCTAGAGAAGGATAGCTCTTATTTGGTTTGTTTGTCATTAGAGAGTCTTAGACTCCTAGGAAGGTTAGATTTGTCCGCAAGTATAACTCATTCCGCGTGACACATTAACTTTGCCAAACCTTTCCCCTTGATTGACTTTGTAGGCTTTATCTCCAAGTCATATTATAGCAATGCTGCAATCGATTTTCCCCGTCTTCCTTCCGGATCTGTTTGTACCAATACATCTTTTACTACTGCATTAGGGATGTATACAAGGATATGGGAGTGCAAAATATATACTCGGAAGTATTTCAAAGCTTTCACTAAAGAAAGAGCTTGTTTATCAATGATGTTGTACTTTAATGTTGCATCCCTAATTGTCCTACTGAAAAAGGCGATTGGCTTTTCTAACTGATCTCTTTTCTGCATTAGTGCTTCTACCATAGTATGTTTAGAAGAGAATGAAAATAATATGAAATCCTGTGTATAATTGGGACTGATCAAAATCGGGGTTGTGGATAAAGCTGACTTTACTAGGTTAAAAGACTTCATAGCAGCCTCGGTCCACTTCACCACACTATCCTTCTTTGACATATTAGTAATTTCCCTCAAGTATTCAACTAGATTAGGCACAAATCCACGTAAGAAATACATCTACCATTAAATCCTTTGATCTCCTTCTTATTATGAGGAAAATCTATTTTCTGGATAGCTTCCACCCTTGTAGGATCAATGCGGATTCACTCCTTTGATATTATATGACCGAGCAGCTTCGCTTTGTTCATAGAAAAAAGACTTTTCTTGGGATTGAGTGATATTCCATATTTTTTGCATCGTTGAAATACAATTTTCAAATGGTAATGATGTTCTTCATTTGAATTTGAAAAGACAGTCAAATCATCAAGATATACTACTAAAAACACATCTTTTTCATTTGTGAAGGAAATGTCCATGGCACGTTGAAATGTAGCACTGGCATTCTTCAAACTAAATGGCATTTTGGCATAATGGAATGTTCCTCAAGGAGTGGTGAATGTTGCCTTGTCCCTGTCATCTTCATGAACTGAAATTTGATTGTATCCAGAATATCCATTGAGCAACGACATCCGAGATGCTCCAACTACTCTTTAGAGGGTGTGGTCCATCTTTGGCAGCGGATAGTTGTCCTTTAACAACACCATATTTAGATTTCTGAAATCTATGCATAATCTAATCTCACCGGTCTTTTTCCTCACATAACAAGATTAGAAATCCAATCAGAAAATATGATCGACACAGTGATACCAGCCTTGTATAATCGATTCACCTCTTTTTCAATTGAAGGTAGTAGCTTGGGATTAATCCACCTCAACTCCTGTCGAAAAGGCTTCTAATTTGGTTTGATGGGAATTGTATACTGAATTATGTCTATATTATACACCTCTAAATTTGAATAATCCCATGCAAACACATCAGCAAATTCAAACAATAATTTGACATATTGCAATTTTACCTCAAGGGATAATGACTTTGAAAGTTTCACAAACTTTTGGCTTCTCAACTGTTCCAAGATTCACATTGTTGGCCGGAAAAATCAATCTTGCAGACAAGGCTGATCTCCCTAGTATCAGAAGATAGGCTAGAAACAAGCAGACAAACAAATCTATCTTTATCTAAATATATAAGATTCATAAATTAAAACCATAGAGGTGTTAAGACCCTACCTTAAATCCAACTCTAGTTTGTAGCAACCATCCTTCAACTGTCTGAAAGAGTTTCCTTTTGAGAACCTACAATCACAAACAAGAAAACATCAAATAGCACCTGCATAGCTAATATCATAAATCATGTTCATTATGGTGATCAAGGAATCCATAAAATAAACCATAAAACAATAGCTTATTGAGAAAAAGAAACTTATTTTTATTAACTTTGAAATAGAAGAACCTTACAACCTTTTCAGCCTTGATGTTGAACAAGCTCTTCCAAGGGTCTGAAATAGGAATTTCCTTTACTTTGACAAGCTTTACACTCTTCCAAATGATATCTTAGAGGTATGTAATCTCTCCTCATAAAACTCAACTAAGAAGACTAAGTTCCAACAGCATTTCACCTCAAAAATATTCAACTTTAACCTCCCAAGTAACCAGCCCAATGCTTCATTTTATAGTGCAGAGGAAGGAGGTTATAGTTCCACCTATGAAGGGATAGAGTCCTCCTTCAAAGAGACAAGCTCCTCACATCAAGGGGTTATCTCCTTAAGGTATGGGATGCATGAACCTTAAGGGAGTGAACTTGCCACATTAAGATTCCTTCCAGAAGCTTGTAGAAATGACTCAAAGTGATTTTTTAAGAATATACTTGCACCTTTTTTAGCTTTTACATGGGTCCGCACCCATAACACAGAGACAAAGTGGTCAGGTGCACAGGAGCCATGACCATTAGGTGAGGGACCGCACTTAATGCAAAGAGAAAGTGCGGAACCAGAGTTTTAGAGACTTTTGAGGGCTTTCTCTTATTTTCAAGGCTTGATATGAGGAACTAAGGCTTAAGACTTGCAAAGGAGGAAAGTATGAGTGGTAATGAACTCACACAGATTGCAGAATGTCAAGGTGACGATTTTTTGTGCAACAGATTGCTCCCCAAAGTTCAAAGTCTGTAATAGATGAAGATAGAGTTTGTCGTCTTTTTCAAGGATCATCCTATGGACACCCCAGTCAGAACCTGTAAAAACATTCAATGCAAAATATATATATGTGAACATATCATCGCTGAGGTAGGCATTCCCATACTTAGATTAAAACTGATTAAAAATTTGACTAAACTTGTTCTGATACAGGAATGATTTTGTAATATATCAAGAGTATAGACATATGTAGACACAGTATTGGCGCCGCCATCTATTTATGAATAATCCACTGTATAATTAATCACAAAATTCCTCACAACTTGGATGGTAGAAACTAGATCTGGGGTCTTGATTTTTGCTTCCCGAACTAATACAATCCTATCCATGTGAATGAATGTGTCGAAGTCAAACATGGTAGAAACCACTTGATTACAAGTCAATGATATGAACTGTTAACAAGTGTGAGAGAAACCACCAGTAATGTCAATGGCTCTCAAACTACTCAGTACAATTCATGAAATGTGAATAAATGAGCTGATGCCGAACATGTCATAGAATCCTTTGATCGAAGGTCAATGATGCAACTTATCATCGAAGGCGAGAAACCTGCCATTAGGGCATGCAAATTCCATGGTATTGACGAGTCCTAGATCATATTTATAGATAATGAGCTGAAGTCAATAGAAAGCGATCTGTCATAGGCAAGCCCACAACAGGAAATCATAAATCAAGTTTTGAAGAAACATATTGGCAAGGACTAACTTAGGGATGGTCAAAATGGATGACATATATTTTGCAAATGAATGGTTTGTTTGAACTAACCTCTTAAACACATAATGACATTGTAGATGGTTTGGTGACAATTGACCCAAAGCTAATACCCAGAAACCGGTTGAAGACTTTCAATAAGGTTTGATTAACTGTTAGGCAAAGGATTTCCCAACCAAGGTGAACAAAAGTGTCGTGTTCAAGAGTGGTTAACTACTTTTCTAAAGTATAAAGTGTAACAAGAAGGTTCATTTTTCTCTCTTTTCCCCCACCATTTCTGGCAAGTACCTATTTATATTTGACAAGCTTGAGGAGGATAACATTTGCTTATTTATAAGCTCATCCTTTAGATGAGTCCAACTTAGTTTAAAATTCAAACCCTAAGAAGGAGTGGTTCATTCCTGTTTAAATTTTAACAGGTCCTTTACTGTTAAATTTTAACGAGTCCAGTATAGGAAAAACTCTGTTTTTTTCAATTTTAGGGAGTCAGAAGGAAAACTTAAGAAAACTCCATGGGTGTCCTTTTTTGTAAATTTGTGTCCCTGAAGCCCAAAAAGGTATAAAATAATACTTGAGAGAACCGCTTGACCATTACGATCAAGGAGTACTTTTCATAATTAGTGGCTTCGACATGAAAACGTAAAAAAGCGATCGAAGACATGTCGTTTTATAACCAATATCAAACTTGAAACGATAAAAATCCGATGATCTATTCATATTTATACAGTTAGAAAAGAGCTATAAGTGGACCACCCTTTTAATTCCCTTTAATGGGTTAAAAAGGGAAAAACTTGGCAATCTTTTCATATTTTACGAGTCAAAAAAGAGCTTAAAGAGGACTCTAATGTTTCACTTTTTCATAAATTTTTGGAAGAGCTCGAAAAAGTGAGAAAAGTACTCTTTGTTGAAAAATGATCAATTTTCTCTGAAAAATCCAGCATTCTGCACAAAAACTCAAAACGTTCCTCATACTTGTTTAAGATAAATAAAAATGTATTAAAAAGTTACATTTTTAAAGTGAAAAATAAATAAATTAAAAATTCATTTATTCAAAAAATCTTATAAAAAGGGCTTTTGTAAATTCATTTTTACCATTTTGATTTCAGGGTGAGAAGTGAGAGCTTTTGGGTAAGAAACTTCCTATGAAGATTGTGAAAAATCCTTCCTTTAGAATCGAAAATTGTCAGCTCCAGGTAATCCACACAATCCTTATCTTGCATTTCAACCATTTACATTTCATTTTAGGCTTTAATTTTGATTTTTGGAGGAAATTTTGGTTTAGGAAATCACTCATGGGGGTCTGCAGGCACAACACGCAGCCCCTATGGACCTCAACTTTTTCCTACAAAGAAAAAAGTCATGGGTCTGCACCTATTGCTTACGACATGTGCGGACCTACATACTGCCTATAACCAGTAGGTGTAGACCATGTGAAATGGATTTTAAAAATTCAAATTTCTCTATTTCCGCCCAAAAATTTATGAACTAAATTGTTCTAATAGGTCATTTTTGCATTGCAAGACATACAAAATGCTTATTTGGCATGAACGTTGGCATGAGGATGTGGATTTTGTTGCAATAAATCATCCACCCATAATACAGGAATTGAAAGCATGTGGATTGTTTAAGTTCTCGGCCATACCAGGCATGAGGACCCAAGTAGACTTCTTGAAATGGCTGGTAGACAGGTGGAACATACAGGACTAGTGTTTCATGATTGGTGGCCACCAACTCGAAATTGAGCTGGAGGACATCTATTTCCTGATAGGTTTGCCCAAGAGAGGTGAACAATTATCTCTTTTCGGGAGTAGGCCAAGTGGCCAGTCTGTCGCTAGTCTCCAATTAGAGTTTTGTAATGATCAGACAAAGGAAAAATGAGTTGATATTAAAACTATCAACCATCCTAAACTTAAGGTTATTGCATTCACTGTCACTAGACTATGTGGGAGTGTAGCATTGCACGTAACTACCGGATCCTAGATGCAAATGGTGGTATACTATTATCGAGGTACCATATTCAACTGGTGCGAGGTTGTGTTAGCGAATGTAAAAGGGCAATTAACCAGAGCAAAGAACAGACAACTAAAAAACTTTGGATATGGTTTCCTCATTGTGAGCCTTGGTCGAGAGAGGGTCCCTATGCTAGTCTCACAATATCTTTTTGTTCAAGCTGGTCTTCCTCGAGAGCATAGGATAATGCCTTGGGTTGCTTTGATGGCCCGTCACCATGAGGAGGGTTCAGAGGTTGTTCGATTTCTGCCTGAGTATTTTTGTTAGTTGAGGAACCAAATTTTTGTGATTCAGGATTTTCGATAGGCCAGGATGGATTATCGTGGTGACCCAAACTGATTCTTCCAACAGGAGAGCGGTGGGATGATTCAGGTAAAATCATTTTCAACACGATATAAGTCTTAGCTAAATTTTTTTTGTTTTCTTAAATCATCCACAACTAATAATAAAAAGTTTTAAATGTAGATGTGGGTCCACGACGACCAGCCACTCTCCATCCTTATGAGAGGAGACACCTAGTTGCAGTAGTACCAGCCCCACAGGACCAATCTGCAGAGATCCTGACCGATTTGGAGAGTCATCTAGAGCGCTTGAAAACAGATATTCTAGATACTGGCATAGATGATATCCATAGGTTGCAGCAATATGTGATTAGGGTCCCAGGACCTTTTAGGAGGTTTCTTTGTAGGGTGGCCCGAGTAGTGGTTTCTTATCGTGATCACCACTAGGGATAGGATGATCACTTTTGTAGACTCACACGACATTTTTTTCTTTTTGTACTATCACTTTGCTAATCATAAGGTGTTTTTCAACCTATGATCGAAGACGATGTATATTTTGACACACTTCTTCTATGCTATGATATATCATTATTATCGGCTATCTTGTGCAACATGTTATTGGATGTTTTAAATTTATTGTTTTGATTATTGTAAATGTCTATTTATCATATGAGAAGAAACTGCATTTGCTAATGTATTTAAATGTCTTGGAATATGCTGATATTCAATATAATAAAATTCACATTCCAAGAGATGAACTCTCAAAAGTAATCTTAATAAAACTAGATTCCTAATGGCATAAACCCTGTTAATCTATAGTACAATGAGTTCAAAATCTAACCTAACAATTAAAATCTGAATCCCAAATGAGATGGATTCAGATAATAACTCAATCATTGCACTATACTCTACAATGTTATTCATTGTTTGACAGAGACTTACCCCATGCATAGATACTAACTCATGAGAGGGTGAATAGATAACCCAAGCTGCGGAAAAAATGTTCTGTGTACTATGATAAGCACCATCAGCAAAACCAATGTATGTTTGAAGGGACGTCGACATCTGCAATATCAAGAGTAAAATTAGGATAAGAAAGAACAATGATAAAAGAACTCTCTAAATTAACCACACGTTTTTAATCTAAAACACACCAGCTATAAAGAAACTAATCTAACAAAAATCTCCACACTGAAATTTAAGCATAATATCTCTTCAGGTAAAGCCCATTTCTGGGTTTACCTAAAGAGACACTATCAAAATCTACCAATTCATAGGGGGCCCTTTTGCCAGCTTTCACTTAACAATATAAGGACCATGCCCCATAGGCACAAATTTTCTAGCCCCTAGCTTATCGTTTGCTTGATCATATATTAAAATTAGGTCTCCTTTCGAAAAATTACGAGGTGTAACATTTCGATCATACTGAGCTTTTATCTATTTCGCATGAGTTTCTATTGCTAATGCAGCAGTGCGTCGATTGTCATCTAGTTGAGCTAAGTACAAAAACCGTTTCTCCTCTTCAAAAGTGGCTGCGAGTAATTCTATGGCTAATTGCAATGACAGGATTTCACATTCAATGGGCAACACTACTTCCAAACCATAGACCAGTTGAAAATGATTGAAACCAGTTAATGTTCTCACTAAGATTCGATATGCACAATGTCTGGAAATAACATGTTATGCCAATTCAACCTATGAATAACAATGATTCGTTGGATCATAGTGACTAAAACTTTATTTATAGCTTCAACCAGACCATTAGCTTGTGGGTAATATGGAGTAGAACTATCGTGATGCAGGCCAAGTTGATATGTCAGTTCACTCATCATAATGTTTTGAAAATGACTTCCATGATCAATAATAATAGCTTGAGGAACACCGAATCTAGCAATTATATGATTGAATACGAAAGTTACAACAGTTTTGCCGTCTGTCGAAAATGTAGGGATTGCCTCGGCCCACTTAGTAAAATAATCTACCGCTAGGGTGATATATGCATGCCCCCCAGCTGAGTGAGGGTTACATATAATAAAGTCAATACCCCACTTTGCGAAAGGACCGACAACAATTATAGGGTGGAGAGGAGTGGGTGGGGCACACATCTTATGATAAAAAATTTGACAATTGTGGCATTTTCGGACTGCAGAGATACAATATTTGAATAAGGATGGCCAAAAATAACCATCGCAAAATATCTTTTGGGCTGTGGCATACCCAGACATATGACTGTGACATGCTCTAGAGTGACAGTCATTAAGAACCTTTTCAGCTTCTTCATGAGTTAGACAACGATGAAAAATAGAGTTTGCTCCACAACGATAAAGAGTATCACCAATAATATTGTATTGTTGGGATTGGAAACATATTTTCTATTGCTAAGATTATGAGATTTCAGGCCAAAAAGATTGGATTTGGGGATAAACAATAATATCTTCATACCATGGATCAAGAGTACTGATAAGAAACAAGGATTCATCCGCAATGGGCTCTTCCGCCATAGTTTTAGTATCAGTACGTGGGATATCACACATCAATTCCGCAAAAACCAAAGATTTCTTTGCCTTGGATTTTTCAAATTCCAAGTCAAATTCCTACAGGATAACTATCCATTTGGAATACTTGACCCCTAGAAATTGTTTGGTCAAGATATACATCATAGGGTTACAGTCAGAAATTATTGTGGTTTTGCATAATAAGATGTAGTGATGAAATCTTTGGACAGCTTGAACAACTGCCAATGCCAATTTCTTCACATGTGAATATTTAAGCTCAGTTGGATTTAGAGTTCGACTAAGATAGTAAATCACATGATCATTGTTGAATTCATCTTCCTAAAATAAAATCATCCTCATCGTGGAATGAGAAGCATCGAGGTACCAAAACTAATCCTGGTTGTAGTTTGGAGGACGCAATAACGGTGCATGGGTCAATGCATGTTTAAGTGCATCAAAAGATTTGTTAGCTATCTCATCCCAAAAGAATGGATTATTTTGTTTTAACAACCTGGTAAAACCTTTCGTTATCTCGGCGTAGTTAGGAATGAAATGACGTAAAAAGTTTGCTTTCCCTTACAAACTTTGGAGTTGGCGAAGAGTCGAAGGAGGAGGTAATTTGATGATAGCTTCAATCTTTGAGGGATCAACATGAATGCTAGCTTTTGAAATGAAAAATCCTAGTAAATGACTCGTTGCTACACAGGATACACATTTGTGTGGATTCAGCCTAATTAGATAATGCCTACATCTCACAAAGATAACTCGTAAATGAGTGAAATGATCAGCTCTACGTAATGAATGGGCATGTAAATCATCGAGATAAGGCTGCACAATGTGCTTGATGTCATGAAATGCGTAAGACATAGCCCTTTGAAAATTTTCTCCAGCGTTATTCAATCCAAAAGGTAATTTGCAATAAGCAAATGTCCCCCATGGAAAAATGAAAGCCGTTTTAGGTTGATCACTAGGGAGTATATTGATTTGATTGTAACCGAAAAAGCCATCCATAAAAGAGAACATTTCACTACTGGCACAATCATCAATAATTTTATGGATATAAGGGGTTGGATAATTGTCTTTAGGTCAAACTCAATTAATATCCCTATAATCAATACATATTCTTATCGTTCCTTGCTTTTTGTTAACAGGAACAATATTCGATACCCAATTTGTTAAAGGAATTGCATAAATGAAACCTGCATGAAGTAATTTCTCAACTTCATCTTTAATAACAGCAACTTTTCTCGGATGTATCCGACACAAACGTTGCAGAACAGGTTTAGCATCTGGGTAAGTTTTAATTTCATGGAATGGATTGATTCCTAGCATTTCTTCATATGACCATGCAAACACGTCGCAGAATTCTTGAAATAGGGCTTTATAAGTTTGGATTTCATTGTTCGTATAAGAAGCACCTATATGAATGGTTTCAATAATTTTGGATTTAATTGAAATGAAAATAGGAACTGTTTGAGAGATATTTCCCAATTTTAACTCAGAATCAGGATGTTGCAATGGATTCTGTGGTTCTTCGACATAGTCAGTAGTAAAAATAGATGAAAAAAGATTTTCAAAATTATCAATCTCACGTAAAAACGAAGGTTGATGATGAAGATCTTCCATGGTAAACCATCAACAAATAAAAGTTCACGAATCTACTCATTAGTATGAACAGGATCAAAAAATGTTGTTGAAAATGAGGTTGATATCGAAAGTGATTCCCCGTGGACCACATTAATTGGATCAATTTTAGTTGAACAAGAGTCAGAAAACGACTGCACAACCTGATATGCAATTACAAAGGGACTCAAAGGCATCACACCATTAATTGAATCCACCTCAGAATCAGAAGGTACGATCCAAGGATCATCAAAAGCAATAGTGTTCGATGAAATCATATGAATAGTTGCAATAGAAGGTGATACATTAGGAGGAGGGAAGGAAAAAGTTCCTAATAAACAAGAATCTTTGATCAAACCTACCCTAACATCCTTGTAAGGGATAGTTGTTTTACCGACATGTTGAATACTATTTGAAGAGGCTGGGTCGGAAGAAAAATAAGTCAGTTAGTCTATCGTAACAATATTTCCGTTATGAGGAAACTTGGTAAGCCGAAAGACCAATGAAACAATAGCAGTCATAGCGTAAGACCAACTGTGACCCAGGAGAAGGTTGTAATCTAGAGGGGCATTAACCACTTCCACATCTAGATTCACAGTTTTGCCTTCGACCCCTATAGGTAAATCCTGCAAAATGCCAAAAGGATGAAACCCTCAGCCATCAAAATCCCTTACAATCGTCAGAGACTGATTGAGTGTGGGAGAACCAAGTGATCTCCAACACTGGATCGAAATAATACACGTAGAATATCCCTCATCAATCACAGTCCAAAAGCAAGGTCTGTTTTTTAATAACACTAGAATCTGGAAAGCCATTTGATGAGGTAGGCGGGGTGTACTATTCTCTAAATTGAAGTTTATTAGGTTTGAATCCTAAATATCAATAGCTCCTATAGTAGACAATAGTAATTTATGTTATGCTGGGCATGATTGCAGCACCTCTAAAGCTGACATTGCTAAAGGGGAAATAGCTAAGTCTTCAACAATGTTATAATTCTAAGCAGCTCTCGCATGTCGATTGAAAGCTGATTTCCGAAGTATACCTTTAGCAGGTGGTTTGATTACTAAGTCAGGGTGAGGTTTCTCGATATATAGCGGATCAAAACCAGGAGGAGTTGTAGTTGATGGGTCTGAATTAGAAGATTCTACTTCTTTACCACCAACTAGATTTTTACTACCATAATCTTGCGATCGGGTCGCAATCCTGACATGAGAGATAATGGGTTCTTCTAAGGAATTTGAGGAAGAACCAATCATCTTACTATCTTGATTAGGGAAAGGATCCTTCAAGACAACAGGCATTTGAGAACCTTTGATGATTTTCGAAACCTCTGCTTGATGTGGGCAGTCTTTGGTAAAATGATTCTCGTCGCAAATGAGACAAAACCCACTTTGAGTCATTTCTAAAAGCTTCTAGAAGGAATATTGAGGTGGCATGTTCTATCCCTTAAGGTTCATGCATCCCATACCTTAATGAGCTAACCCCTTGATGTGAGGAGCTTATCCCTTTGAAGGAGGACTCTATCCCTTCATAGGTGGACCTGTAACCTCCTTCCTCTGCACTATAAAATGAAGCATTGGGTTGGTTACTGATAAGGTTGAAAGATGAATATTTTTGAGGTGAAATGCTGCTAGAACTTAGTCTTCGTAGTTTATTTTTTATGAGGATAGATTACATACCTCTAAGATCTCATTTAAAAGAGTACAAGGCTTGTCAAAGTAAAGGAAATTCCTGTTTCATACCCTGGGAAGAGCTTGTTTCAACATCAAGGCTAAAAAGGTTGTAAGGTTCTTCTACTTCAAAGTTAATAAAAATAAGTTTGTTTTTCTCAATAAGCTATTGTTTTATGGTTTATTTTATGGATTCCTTGATCAACATAATGGACATGATTTATGATATTAGCTATTTAGGTGCCATTTGATGTTTTCTTGTTTGTGATTGCAGGTTCTCAAAAGGAAACTCTTTTAGACGGTTGAAGGATGCCCACTACAAACTAGCGTTGAACTTAAGGTAGGGTCTTAACACATTTATAGTTTTTATTTATGAATCGTATATGTTTAGAGAAAGATAGATTTGTTTGTCTGCTTCTTGCTAGACTATCTTTTGATACTAGGGAGATCAGCCTTGTCTGCAAGATCAATTTATCTAGCCAACAAAATTCGTAAGTTTTTTCCTTTTTAAACTCGTTAAACATAATTAAAATGGCGGTCCAATTACAACTCTTTTCTAACCATATAAACATGAAAAGATCGCAAGACTTTTTTCGTTTCAAGTTCAATATTGGTTATAAAATGACGTGTCCTCGATCGCTTTTTTACTTTTTCAGATCGGAGCCAATCATTATGAAAAGTACTCCTTGATCGTAATGGTTAACAGGTTCTCTCAAGTATTATTTTATACTTTTTCGGGCTTGAGGGACACAAATTTATGAAAAATGACACCCATGAAGTTTTCTTAAGTTTTTCTTTTGACTCCCTAAAATTGAAAAACACCGAATTTTTCCTATACTGGACTCGTTAAATTTAACAGTAAAGGACCTATTCAATTTTAAACAGGAACAAACCACTCCATCTTAGGGTTCGAATTTTAAACTAAGTTGCACTCATCCGAAGGATGAGCTTATAAACAAGAAAATGTTATCCTCCTTAAGCTTGTCAAAAACAGAGAGGTACTTTCCAGAAATGGTGGGGGAAAAGAGAGAAAAATGAACCTGTTTGTTACACTTTGTGTTTTAGAAAAGCAGTTAACCACTCTTGAACACGACACTTTTTTTCACCTAGGTTGGGAAATCATTTGCCTAACAGTTAATCAAACCATATTGAAACTCTTCAGCCGGTTTGTGGGTATTAGCTTTGGGTCAATTGTCACCAAACCATCTGCAGTGTCATTATGTGTTCAAGAGGTCAGTTCAAACAAGCCATTCATTTGCAAAATATCTGTCATCCATTTTGATCATCCCTGAGTCAGACCTTGCCAATATGTTTCTTCAAAACTTGAACTATGATTTCATGTTGTGGGCTTGCCTACGATAGATCGCTTTCTATTGACTTCAGCTCATTATCTAGAAAGATGATCTAGGCATCGTCAGTGCCTTGGAATCTGTATGCCCTAATGGCAGGTTTCTCACCTTCGACGATAGGTTGTATCATTGACCTTCAATCAAAGGATTCTATGACATGTTCAACATTAGCTCATTTATCCGCATTTCATGGATTGTACTGAGTACTTTGAGAACCATTAACATTACTGGTGGTTTCTCTCACACTTGTTAATAGTTCACATCATTGACTAGTAATCAAGTGGTTTCTACCATGTTTGACTTTGACACATTCATTCACATGGATAGAATCGTACTAGTTCGGGAAGCAGAAATCAAGACCCTAGATCTAGTTTCCACCATCCAGGTTGCAAGGAATTTTGTTATTCATTATACAGTGGACTATTCATAGACAAATGGTTGCACCCATACTGTGTCTACATATGTCTATACTCTTGATGTATTACAAAGTCATTCCTATATCAGAACAAGTTTAGTCAACTTTCTAGTCAGTTTTAATCTGAGTATGGGAATGCCTACCTCAGCAATGATATGTTCACATATATATATTTTGCATTGAATTTTTTTACAGGTTCTGACTGGGGTGTCCACAGGATGATCCTTGAAATGATAAAGTACTTCACTCTTCATAGAGGACTATCTCTATCTTCATCTATTACAGACTTCACACTTTAGGGGCCAATCTATTGCACAAAAAATTGTCACCTTGACATTCTACAATTTGTTTGAATCCATTACTACTCATACTTTCCTCCTTTTCAATTCTTAAGCCTCAGTTCCTCATATTAAGCCTTGAAAATAAGATAAATCCCTCAAAATTCTCTAAAACTCTAGTTTTGCACTTTCTTTTTGCATTACCTATGCTCCCGCACCTAATGGTCATGGCTCCTACGCACCCAACCGCTCTATCTCTATGTTATGGGTGCGGACCCCTGTAAAAGTTAAAAAGGTTCAAGTATATTCTTAAAAACTCACTTTGAGTCATTTCTAGAAGCTTCTGAAAGGAATCTTCAGGTGGCAAGTTTTCTCCCTTAAGGTTCATGCAACCCATACCTTAAGGAGATAACCCCTTGATGTGAGGAGCTTATCCCTTTGAAGGAGGACTCTATCCCTTCATAGGTGAACCTGTAACCTCCTTCCTCTGCACTATAAAATAAAGCATTGGGCTAGTTACTAAGAAGGTTAAAAGTTGAATATTTTTGAGGTGAAATGTTGTTGGAACTTAGTCTTCTTAGTTGAGTTTTTATGAGGAGAGATTACAAACCTCTAAGATCTCATTTAGAAGAGTGTAAGGCTTGTCAAAGTAAAGGAAATTCCTATTTTGGACTATGGTAAGGGCTTGTTCAACATCAAGGCTGAAAAGGTTGTAAGGTTCTTCTGCTTTGATAAGCCTTGCACTCTTCCAAATGAGATCTTAGACATATGTAGTCTCTCCTCATAAAATCTCAACTAAGAAGAATAAGTTCTAGCAGCATTTCACCTCAAAAATATTTATCTTTTAACCTCCCAAGTAACCAACCCAATGCTTCATTTTATAGTGCAGAGGAAGGAGGTTACAAGTCCACCTATGAAGGGATAGAGTTCTCCTTCAAAGGGATAAGCTCCTCACATCAAGAAGTTAGCTCCTTAAGGAATGGGATGCATGAACCTTAAGGGAGCGAACTTGCCACCTCAAGATTCCTTCCAGAAGCTTCTAGAAATGACTCAAAGTGAGTTTTTAAGAATATACTTGTGCCTTTTTTAACTTTTATAGGGGTCCGCACCCATAACACAGAGACAGAGCGGTCAGGTGCACAGGAGCCATGACCATTAGGTGCAGACTGCAGGTAATGCAAAGAGAAAGTGTGGAACGAGAGTTTTAGAGACTTTTGAGGGCTTTCTCTTATTTGCAAGGCTTGATATGAGAAACTGAGGCTTAAGACTTGCAAAGGAGGAAAGTATGAGTGGTAATGAACTCACACATATTGCAGAATGTCAAGGTGACAACTTTTTGTGTAACACACATCTTCAACACCCTTATCTGTTGGTACCAAACTTGTCTTCCTAGCCACATAATCTTCGTCAAAGAGTTCCTCTAAAGGAATAAGACCTTTAGGAACGAGATTGTCCTTCAACTGTAAAACTTCCATCTGATTTACTTCAATTTCTGGTTCATCATCATCCTGATTACCATATATGGAAGTATATTTATAACTGCCTTCATTTTGCATGAAATTATCAACTTCCTTGTCATCTTCAAATACCTACCAATGCCTCAGATTGTCAGGAATAAACAGGCAATGCTTAGAATGGATTTCAAATTTATTATCTTGGTTCATCGGGATCTTCAAATTGCTGGCAGTGGTTGCAAGTGAATTTTCAATTACATTTCGTGCACGTGGTACACATGTCAAGGTATAATCTGGAAACATCCTTAGGATATCTAAAACTGCATTATGATAGGCCCTCATCCTTGGATGCTTGGCTTGATACTCGCCCTTCACCTGCTTGATTATCAATTCTGAATCCCCATAAACTGATATTATTTTTGCTTTCATTTTCTTGAGAATCTTTAACCCTCCAATTAGTGCTTCATATTTGGCTTCATTATTAGAACAACCAAAGGCCAATTTATATGAGCAAACTCTTACATTACGAGGGACCTTATTAGGCCAAAAAATAGGGTTGTGGATCCAAATTCGAATGCAAACACCATCTTTACCCATAGCTCCATCGAAATCCATACTCCATAGGCCTGCTTCTTCCTCTAAGTGATGAAATTTTGTTTCATCTTCTTTCTTACCTTGACTGATTATTTCAATTTGTTGCTGCGCATTAACTTTTTTCTGCTACTGGAATGCGGACTGCTCAGAGGTAGTTGCAAGTTTTTGTCTTTCTTGATCAAGGATAGCTCTGAAATTTTCTGTAATCTCAATCACATCTTCTATTTCTACTAACTGACTATCAACTTCATTAAACCCACTATCTGAATAAAGAAAAAAAGAATCTAAATCTGTATGTACAACATTAATTGGATGATCCAATGGTTTCTCCTTGCTTGTGATCATATATTTCATCTTCTTCTCTCTATATAATTTTCTCAGCTGACCGAACACAGGAATAGTGGCATCGAAGAAATCTAATTGAAATGTCCCTTTGAGCTTTGCTCCCCATGATCTAGATAAAAGCATACCAAAACAAGGAGGGATGTTTGCAAAAACTACATCCATGAGAACATTCTTTGCTGGAATCTGATCTAGGGTCACTACCAAATCCTTAATGAGACCAATACATTTTACACTTCCGGAATCGAAATAATAGAGGTCATGATATTTACGAGTGATGTCTAAACCCAGTTTCTCCATAATAGTCTTTGGCATCAAATTTTGGGAGGCTCCTGAATCAAACATAGCATTGTGCAAGACATACTCATGCAATCTAAGACTGATATAAAACGGGGGTGCTTCGTTATCCTCAATTTGACCTTCTAATGTAGGACCAAAAATAAGCTCTGTTTGGTGATCTTCGACATTAACCATATGACACAGGGGGTCTATATTCAAAAATTTTAACACTCGACTCTTATAACTATTATTCTTGATTAATTCTGTCAAAGGTATCGACACTTTTAACTTAGCAATCTCATTCTCTAAGCTAACGATTGTAGTTTTATCTACCTCTTTGACTAAAGAGTCCTTATTTTCGAACTTTTCCTTTGCTACATTTGACTTATTGGTCTTTTCATTTGCAGATTGTACTTTTTTGGAAGTAGGGTCTACTGGTTCCTTTCCTTTTATCTGAATGTTTGAGGAATCATTCTTGAGTTGTGTTGCTTCCTTTTGCTTTTGGACTGGATTGATGGGTACATCCCTGCTCCTTAGTGAATACTTCTTCTGGTGCATTGTCAGTGCATTCATATATCCCCTCTGATATTCATCTGATTCTTCCTCCATGACTGTTTCATTGGCTAGTATATAATCTTCATCTTTCTGTACATGCAAGATCTCAGAATATTCCTCATCCTCCTGATATAGATAGGCAAACGATCAGTTGTAATGATTTTCCTCCCCTATTGAATCCTCATCATCTTCAGACTCTTGTTGTAAAGGTGTTTTGATTTTCTGCTATGCTGACTAATCTTTTGCTTTCTACTCCTGTTGTTTGATTATAAATTGTGGTTGATATTGTCCTCTCAAGCTTGGATTTCTAATTGATGCCTCAGGCTTATCTGCAATTTTAATCTATCAAACATTTTCTCAATTTTTCAAAGTAAGTGATCATCCTTAACATCTGAAGAAGATGCTTCCTCCTTTATGGCCACTTTCACTTTCTTCTTGGTCTTCATCCTAGCTCTTTTAGCTAGCAGATTTGCCTCCACACTCACGACATTTTTTTGCATATCCTCCAATGTGGCAAGATCTCGTTCTCTCAATTGGTATGCCATATCGGGATCCAAAATTACTAGGAAATTTTATCAATGCCAACCGCATTGGTGGCTTGATATCAGCTGGAATAGAATTATAGATAGTATTGAATCTCACACAATAATCTTGGACACTTTCACCCGCATTCCTCTTTATATTTTCATACTAAGAAAGAATTTGGAGTGGATTTTTCTTTACCTCCCATCGATCCAAGAATTG
Organism: Pinus taeda; assembly: GCA_000404065.3. NCBI lineage: Eukaryota > Viridiplantae > Streptophyta > Pinopsida > Pinales > Pinaceae > Pinus > Pinus taeda. Next base: position 48,005 of record APFE030333153.1, read on the forward strand.
TCTGTGTAGAACTGACAAAGTATTAATGGATCCTACTAGTAGTGCTCTAAACCACTTTTGAACCTTTCCTCCAAAACGTTGCATAAATAATCACATGGTCACATTTTCTTCATCTACCTGATGAAGATCATAGAATTCGTTCATCCTGTCAACATGTTGCTGCGCTGTGATACCTGGAGTAACATCAAACAACAATATCTTACTTTGGTAATCAGTAGGCATAGCATCCAAATTTTGAGGTAGAACGAGAGGTGCATATCTGGTAGCCATGGCTCGTGGGGATTTGATGTGTAATGATAGGCTGTTGAGGAATTGAAGGGATGAATTTGGGAGGTGATGTAGAGACAACAGATGTAGAAGGTGAAGCTAAAAGTTCAGGGATTTGATCAACAGTTTGCAGCTTTTGATCACTTAATAATTTTTCTTTCTGATTTTCAAGTTCACTTAGAAAGACAGGATCTTGGACTAGATTCAAGAGTTCAGTTTCTGATGAGGTTCTAAATAAAGAGAGCTCAAAATACTCATCGAAAGGGATGTTTAGCAAATCTTCTAAGAAAAGCCACTCGACTGGACAGGAATTGGATCTGATTAAGGGTCTAGGGCTGAGTGATCTTTCTTGTTTTCTAATGATCTTGGGAATCAAATTTGGATTCTCAAATACAAGACAAGGATCAAGATCGGGATTAGCTCGGGTATATCTTCTTGCGGCTAGTGTATTTTATTTGCCCAAAAATTCAAGTGGACCTTACAATTTTTCAATTTTCAGCCTAATAAATTCTAAACCTATCATCCGAAAGTCTAGAATTTTTTAAGAGTACTGGGTAATATTTTTCTGTTCTTTCCCTAGTATGGTCACCACTATGTTAGAGCCTAGATTGAACTTAGGCTGAAAGGAGGCAATTCTAGGGTAATTACAACCACGCTTAACCTGGTAGCTAGCCCTACCAGGTCGAGAGAGGGCTCTCTCCTTGTCAATATCAGTTAGGATGGTTGCAATTATGACTTGAGATGACTGATTTGAATATAGATTTTAGGCTAGGTATAGTATCTCAAAGGATTTTGTTTGATTTTTGATGTTTGGTTGCTGGATCAAATGGAGCAGGCAAGTTGGGTCAAGGAAATCAAATTTGGGATATAGACATTTTCTGTGGGGTGAGATAGAGAAAGGATTTATGTACTAGAAATTGTTTGAGATGGTGGATTTAGACTAATAAGGGGTTGAGGAAGGCATGAGGAGCATGAATCCTCTTCAAACTATTGAAAACACAGTAAACCAAATGCATTCCCAAGACAAAGCACTCTAAATTAGTATATTTCATCTATTCACCTTGATTCATTTAGTTTGGAAGAGAGAGAGAGATGTTGATACATATAAAACATCATAGAAAACTCATTACAAAGAAGAAACAATACATAAACTCAATATCACAAGAATCCCACAAAAATAGCTGTAATACCTGGTTTTATTCCTTACCAAACTGTTGTACAGATATACAATAAAGTTCAGAGCTTCCACAAGAGTCAAACACTTGCAAATCACTGAAAAATTACATAATATAGGCAAGAAAAGTACTCATGCTAGCTATTAGGGGTCAAATCCATGAGAAGAGGGGAAGTTTGAACCATATCTAAACTAGGAACACAAAAGTAGGTGGCGGAACAGCTTGCCTCTAAAACTTAGGAAACCAATTCATTCATCATAAAACCACTTGAAACTTGATGTATCTACCCTATGAGGTTTTCTTCATCCATATTTACATCAAATACATCATTTACCATGCTAAATTTATCAATGGATGAAGAAAAAGTCAAATGCAAGGAAAACTAGGAGAAATCTGGATTTTTAAGCAAAACTTGCAAAATCCACTTAATGTGTAGCACCACTTCAGGGGCTGTTTTGGAGGCTTTCCAAGTGTCCAAATAATGTGGAAGATGGCTTGTTGGAAAGCCCTACCTGTCTAGTTTCTCGAGCAATTTCATTTTTCTAATTTGGAGCTCATTTTCCCCTCCAAAAGTTGATTATCCCAAGATTGCTTCATATGTGGCAAAAAAGTGGCAGAGATGGCACTTTTTGGGTGTTTTTTGCCCTTTTGGAGGCCCAGATCTCATCCAAAACGTCTCATACTTTTTGGGTTTTCATATTTTTCCATGTTGATTCCAAAAATCCAAACCGTTTTGCAAAAGGAGATCACCATAAAAAGCGTAGAACCAGTGGCACTGTGCACCTATTGGAAAACCCTGTGTAAAAATTTCCAAAATTCATAAATGACCAAAAATGCTCAAAATTTCTTCAAAATTGGCAAGAGACATCTTCATTAAGTGTTTTGTTGAGAAAATTAAGCTTCAACCAAGATTCTGAGTTTATCATGCTCTTTTTTTCTCCTTAAGGCATTTCTCAACTTAGCCTTAAGCCTTTTCGTCCTTAAGTGACATATCTTATTATGGATTCAAATAGTGATAGCCCATGTGGTGAAGCATTTTCTGATCTTTATTGGCCTTCTCAAATAGCTTCTCAAGGTGAATGTTCACCCTCTCTAACCATGCTTCTTGGTCATTCTCAATTTCTTGCTCAATGGAGGTCATCTTGACCTTTGCTTTCTTTGCTCTTTGCCAGTTTTCTTTGATCGTTTGTAACTCCATGAGATCTTGCTTGTCTATCAAATATTTGTTTTCCTGCTCCAGATATTTAATGATCCATTTGGCCCTCTCTATATTTATTGGCAAGTCTTTTACCTCAGCCTCTTTCTCTTTGATGATCATGTCTTTCATCCTTGAGTCTTGAGAATGTAAGTCAATAACATCCTCATGATCAATCAAAACAAAATATCTCTCTTGCCCTATAGTAGGATGTTCCTCATGCATATTTTGTTTGCCTTTTTCTTTTCTCTTGGGCTGCTGATCAACTTGTACTTGTATAGCTGGAGAGAAGGAAAATCCCCTTCCACTCCCGGTGGAGAAAACATTTGGTTGTGATCTGGAGAAGAAAACGAGACCCTTTCCACCCCTGGTTAAGATAATAATTGCCTGGCAGCAGCAAAAAGCCTCCTAGTGCCTCTCTCATAAGTGACAAATATTGGAACTCCTATAGTCTCAATCTCTTGAACACTTGGTTGTCATGAAGGTCCTCCTTCCTCCTAAAGCACTGATGAAAATACTTGAGGACCTTTGAACATTTCATGGAAAATGAAGGTCTCCCATGGCATGTTGAGCAAGTTCAACTAATGTAAGACAACCATATTTATCTACGAAAAGTGATAAATGTTGTTGAGTTGTTCAGGAAATGGTTTTCTCTAAACATAATGGGCCATTTCTCTATGTTCCTACATGTAAAGTAGGGGAGTTTCATCATTTTCACCCTAGTGAAGTGCATCAATAACTTGATGTGGTATGCATATGAGCGGGAAAACCTTCCCTCACAAGTGAAGTATTTGATGATGATCTTCATAAGAGGGGAAAACCTATCCTCCAGTTAATTGAAAGGAAATACCTTACTGATCTTGCTGTGATATCTAGCCTTAATATAAGGCTCAAAATATTCTCTGTCCACATATTGCCCTTTGTTTCGTTGTTCACCTACATTTTGGATGCTTGTTGCTTCTGAAATAGTAGTAGGTGATAATTTGAAAGAAACAACAACAAGGTTTACCTGATCATTGTCTAGATGGGTGAAAAACAATTTGCCCAGTTCATGGCGAAACTTGACCTTCTCCACCATTTCACAAAAATCATAGCAAGAGTGATGTCTAAAACATGATATGGCAAGTGGGCAAGCAAGAAATTCTCTAAGACTAATAGGATCCTCCTTGATTATCTTTCCCCCTTTATGAGGCTTCCTCTGCACATGTCTTTCCCTAGAGCCGTCACTAAAGGTTTCTTCCTCCCTCTCATAATCTGTGTGCCTCTCCATAGGTTTTAGTGATGTAGTAGCTGGTTGAGGAATAAGAGGTGGGGACAAGATGAGTATGAAGATATTTTGAAAAGACAAGATGAGTGAGGTGTATGGGGGTGTGAGTGCTCAAAGGAGTGGAAATTTTGGGGTTTTAGGGAATGATGGGAATGAGTAGGGTTTAGAATGTGCGATAAGGGTTTGATATGGAAGTAGGTGTGGTGAAAATGTAGGATTTGGGAATAGTGTATAGGGCTAGGGTTTTATATGGAGGGTAGGGTTTTTGGAAATGACCTCTAGTGAATTAAAGATAGGGGAGGGAACTTAGGAAAATAAGTAAAAAATGGAATAGGAGAACAATAGTAGGTGTTTTATAACTTGTGAGAGGTGATTTAGTGATTAACTAGGGTCTGGAGAAGAAATTCATAGATACTAGGGTTTGCTTTAGATAAGACCACACAACTCAATAAACTAAGAAACAACTTTTCTTTAGCAAGGTGGAGGTCTGTACTTACTTGGAATAAGCATTAAATAGCTTTGGAGGTGTTTTTATAGCAAGTTTGATGTGTTTGAGCCTTCCCCAATAGGTGCATAGAACCGGTCACCAGGTGTGCAATGCACTTTTAATTCACAACGCATCAGTAAATTAACGCTATAGAATATAAATAGGTGCATAGCGCCGGGCAATAGATGCACAACATTGGTAAAATTCTCTAATTTTTCTCAGTTTTCTTTCCTTTGCTCAAACCGAGTTTTTTAGCTCTCCTTAGCTATTCCACTTCAACAATGAAGCAATAAAATGTATGAATTGTCTTTTTACACTTTTCCTCTTTTAATTTTTCATAAACCAAAACCCATTTTTCTATTTTTTTGACAGCTTTTTCAAAATATCTAACTTTTTGCCTTTTTGTAGGTGGATTGATACTAATTACATTGACTTTTTGCAGCGGCAGGCACTGACATTATCACCAGGAGTAGCTTGTGGATACTTATTACATAGGAACAATAAAATTACATAAATTACATGAAATGAAACTATTTAAGTATAAATGCTCTATTTTACCTCAAAACAGAGTTTTGAGGTAAAGATCTTTATTTAGTTTACAAAAAGGAAAATAATGATTTTGTGAACTTTTTTTTTATCCTCCTCATGTTTCTGCTAACCACTTTATTCATTATGAATGACCACGATGACAAACCCTAATACCTAATGAACTAAACCCTAGGACTGGTTAAAAATGAAAAGGAACTAATTATGAACAACTGAAAAGATGTTTGAACAAGTCAGCAGATATATGACATGAGGGAAACTGAAATGAAGCCACTACCATCAGTTGATCCATGACCTAATGTAATGCAGTTGATCGAGTGAGACACCTAACATAAATGCAAAAGAGTAATTTCGATCACTGATGGCAATGTGAAGACACTGACACTAACAATTGGCATCTAGCTTACCTCATATTTATTTGTATTGAATGTCAAATCCATGGCTATTAAGCTATTGTGCGATAGCTAGACCATTGTCTCCAACATCCACTTTGTTTGAATCCCTATTATAAAAGGGACCTCAACACCATTAGGCTTTTGGTAAAAGAAAAAATCTTCCCAATGCTTTTTATAGCTAGACCATTGTCTCCAACATCTACTTTGTTTGAATCCCTATTATAAAAGGGACCTCAACACCATTGGGCTTTTGGTAAAAGAAAAAATCTTCCCAATGCTTTTGATAGCTAGACCATTTTCTCCAACATCCATTTTGTTTGAATCCCTATTATAAAGGGGACCTCAACACCATTGGACTTTTGGTAAAAGAAAAAATCTTCCCAATGCTTTTGATACCAAAGGTTTACACTCATTTCATCCTTTTTGTGAAGTTGATAATTTTCCTTCGCCAACCTATTATACATATTTACAATATATTTCCTGCATAAGAAGAAATCTCTATCTTGAGTTGTCACAAACATGTCAAAATGTCTCTTAATGTGGGTTCTATACACTGCATCAACAAGCACTCTAAAAAAGAAACAACTCTCCACATATGCAACAACATCCCTTGAAAGCTTTGGTGTATGCAAGGTCCTGGTCTCACTTGAAGTGTCATGTTGACCATGACAAGCCCAACCTTCCCCATATTCATGTTCATACATATTGAAAATTAGTATTTCTCTATCAGGAATTTCATGCATAACTTTCACAATACAATGGCATTGGCAACCCTTCTTCTGCATAAATGAGGCCCTTCGTTTAGCTGGAGGATCTCTTCTTTTGTCTTATGGGCCAAATGAATAATGATAACTACACCAAAAATCTAAAATTTTAGTACATACAAATAAAGATGAACGTGGTTTCAAAAAATATAAACAATACATTTTTTAAATACTCACATCTCATATTGCAATGTAGCGGTAGCTCTTTATTTTGGTTCTTTGTTTGTTTTCCGTATGAATTTACATGGAGCAATAGGATTTTCTTCCTCTCCTTTGATAAAGTCAGCAACTCGTCCTAATGGAATTACGGAAACTCGATCAATACTATTGTTTTTTCGATTTATTTTTGTCCAAACCAAGTCTTTACTAGAGAACATCATTTTTCCTTTGAGGTCTTGCACCTCAAGATCCATGATATATTTCCATTTGCTTCGGTTGCCCATTTTGAGCTGATCTGGTCATACAATATGCAAGGACATCAAAACTGAACTTTCAAGCTTAGCAAGTTATCCAACATATATATAAAAATAAAACCTCTTTTATTTTTTTTCTAAGGTCTAAAATATCAATTACTCTTAGTTGAATATTAGAAAAAATTGAATGTCTTCAAATCTGTATTCTACAAAACTATCATTCTTGCAGATAATTTTTTTCACAACATTGGATACGCTTTCACAATGTTCAAATTATAAAATATGAAAATGTGCAATATATGTTCTTTTACCACCTATTTTGAGGACATTATATACACTTGCATCATTTGAATTTTGTTCAACCATGAAATTATCTACCAAATATGGGGTACTTGTCATGCAAAAGGTTTGGAGTTGTTGCAAGTGTTTGTTTTCGCAAGGATCACTTTGACACCGAGATGCATACACAGCTTCGTCTGCATTTGTGGAATTCATGTTGTCATCTTTTTATGATAAGATTGAATTTTCTGGACATAATTATTTCTAGTTTATTCGAATTATGGTTAGGAAAAATTTTATGGGAAAAAATTTGGAGCAGGTTTGGTTGATGAAGAATATTTGACATGAAAAGAAAAAAAAACATTCCATGTTCTGAAGGTTACTTTAGAAAAGATGCCATTATCAGCAAGTAATGTTGATTGTCATAGCAGCGATGATGGGTTGAAGAAAAAGAATATGCAAACAAATGGAAGCAAGGAGAATGAAAAGAAAGTGGTTGATCATCATAAGACAAAGAGGGATAGATGGGCTAACACGTAGGCAAGTAACTCAGATGTAGGGATGGTTAATAAAGGACAAGATAAGATCATTGATTGTTGGCAACATTGGGAGGATTTCATTCTTTTGTATGAAATGTCTGAAGAGTGTGGTACTCACTTAGTTCAGGAAGCTTAAACACATTAGGGCATGTGCAAATTTAGCAGTTTTTCCACAAGCCATGGAGATTCATGCCTTTATAATTACAAATGGATGTGAACTAAATGATAATGTGAGAAATTCTCTCATAAACATGTATGCTAAATTTGGGAGCATAGATGATGCTTGCCAACAGTTTAATAGAAAGCATGTACAGAGTAGGATTTATTAAATACATTCTCAGAGTTACAGGATGGGTAAGCCTATGAAAAGAAAACATTGCCAAAACAAAAATTCATCCCTTTCTGTATGGTCCCATGAATCTGCGTTGCTCCATTACTAACGAGTTTATGTGGATTTCCTAATACAATCACTGCAACATTTCCCGGGGCAATTGATATAAATCCTAGGTTCGTTGAATGACTTTGTGGCTATGGTGGGAGAAAATTTGTGCAGAGTGGCCACACCAGGCCAATGTGAAATTGTTTGATCTATCTAATCTATCTTAATTTCTCAAAATGAACTAATAGCAACAGTGAAGGAACACAACTACACAACCTATGTGTATGTGGTGGAAACAAATCGAGCTGCAAGTATAGATCTATATAAGTTAAGTCATGGTATGTATATGTTCAGAGAGGAGGATGGTGATGGAGAGCATGTTGATGTCATTTTTGAGTGAGAGCATGCTATTTGTTGTGGTTATGATGATTTTAAACTGCATAATCTCGCAATCTCTGGTGTTCCTGGGGAAGATGAAGGGGTGTCTTCTCTGGAAACTGGTGGACGCACTACTAAATTTCTTTGTTAACATGAATGATATTTACCACTGGATTATGCAGTTGATTCAACACTATGGCGGAAGCGTGAAATTCCAGGGGCACTAGATGGGTTTTTAATTTGTCACCACAGATCCTAAGCACAATGAGTACATTGTGAAGACCAAGTTCAGTGGTTTCACAAAGGATCGGTATTTTAGATCATCTTCCTGGAGCTTATGGGCTGTGGAATCCTCAAAATCAACTCATAGCAACAAACAATTTTTTATTTAATGTTCACTTTTTAAGTTCTAATCTAAAAAAAAATATAACTGGCAGGTCTCTAATGTTCACTTCGATCAAGCAATTTCATATAATATTACAGTTTTTGCAAAGTAGCCATGCCAAGCCTTTCAATAGAGGCGGCAGTGCAAGTTTGAAGAGTAACAGGACGGGAACACGATAATATTGGAGAATCACAGTGTAAGAGAAAATATCTTCCATACATAAACAGTTGGAATCCATCAAACCTAGGTTTTACTCACCTGGAATAACTTCTTGTCATCGAGTTAACCTGCTATCCGAAATCTAATCGCCTGGTTAACTTGTTGTCCAAAATCCAAATATGGAACGTTGAGAGTTCTGCGCACAAGTAGATGTCTGAACTTGTGCAAATGGGGCGTTCTGTGCACAATTTTGGAGGAATTTGAATACTCGCCACCAACTCTCTCTTACCATTAATCCATACAGCCCATCACCCACAGCAAGATGTGACAAAAAATTGACACAAATCCCGAATTTGTTAGACGATATAGAGCAATTAATGTCGAAAAGTGACGGAATTTCCAACGGCCAAAACAAAAAGTTTTCCGAGCGAGAACAAAAACCAGGCAATTCCTCCACCTAATTAGGCTACTCCAAAAAAATTTGTCCACTAGTGTGTGGGATGCGGCTCCATATTTCCAACGGAAAGCCTTATTTCCAACCCTATTGTAAAGTAAATGCGCCCTGACATGGGCCCGATATAACACGGTATAACACGCCACTATTTTTTTTTCTCTCTCATCACCGGCCAGGCCCATGTCAAACCGCATTTATGTTTCAATAAGGTTGGAAATAGGGCTTTCCTATTTCCAACCGCATAAATATCAATATCAAATCAGGGAATTGTATACATAAAGTTTCAGCCGCCCTACGAATTTTATTATTTTGTCATACATACGTGTCAAGTTCAAATTTTATTATTTTGTCATACATACGTGTCAAGTTCAATGGTCAGAGTGGGGAGGGAGCTACCTAACATTATGATTAGGTATTAATTTTTTGGGTTGATTTTTTAACATACATGCTAAAAGAACGGAAGAATTAAATTACCTGATCCGAAAAAATATCTCGAACTTTGAAGTTACCCCATCTTGAAATCTTACGACGTATAACTACAGAGATGGAATAAAAACTATAAAATTCTCAATAACGTGGCAAATTGAACTTATATTATATGGACAAATGATCTCGACGAGAGGATTCGATATCATATCGATAGAGCGATGCAACGTGGTAATCTCCACGAGAGGATTCGATATGAGATCGATAGAGCGATGCAACGGGGGGAGGGAACTACGTAACATTATGATTATATATTAATTTTTTGTGTTGATTTTGATAACATACATGTTGAAAAAACCGAAGAATTAAATTACTTGATCCTAAAAAATATCTCGAACTTTGAAGTTACCCAATCTTGAAATCTTACGACGTATAACTACAGAGATGGAATAAAAAAATATAAAATACTCAATAACGTGGCAAATTGAACTCATATTATATGGACAAATGATCTCGACGAGAGGATTCGATATCATATCGATAGAGCGATGCAACGTGGTGATCTCCACGAGAGGATTCGATATGATATCGATAGAGCGATGCAACGCCGGGAGGGAACTACGTAACATTATGATTATATATTAATTTTTTGCGTTGATTTTGATAACATACATGTTAAAAAAACTGAAGAATTAAATTACTTGATCCGAAAAATATCTCGAACTTTGAAGTTACCCCATCTTGAGATCTTACGACGTATAACTACAGAGATCGGAATAAAAGATATAAAATACTCAATAACGTGGCAAATTGAGCTTATATTATATGGACAAATGATCTCCACGAGAGGATTCGATATGATATCGACAGAGCGATGCAACGTGGTTGAGCTGTATGTCACGTATGTAATAATAACAAGTTCGATATTATGGATTTCCTTGAGCTATATTAATCCTCTTCTTCCCACCTAGGCGGCTCTTGTTCGAAGCCTGTGGCTGATCTGGTCAACTGAACCCTATGGATCTTGGAGGGTTGTTTTGGTATTCTGTGCTTCTGGGAAGCACTGTTATCACATTCTTGCTTTTCGATGTGTGGCGGAGTGTCACGCCCTTATATCTTTTTTCGTTTATAAGGGGTGCGGCACTGCCTTATGCCGGGTTCGGGCACAAGCAGACTACGCCTCTTACGACCTCCACACCGATTTAATTCCCTTAAACCGTGTAGTCTTTTAATATTTGTTAGCCGAACCTTTTATAATTAACTGTTATATAATTCCGTTATATAAGTTAACTTATAATCTCTCATTCAGCAATTATGCACAATCATAAAACCGTAAACATAAAACCGAGACACCAATTTAAGGAGGCCCGACCCAAACCCGGGTGGCGCCTCTGAAAACCGTCCTTTATACCAATTTACAGTTTTACAATTTACAACAGTCGTGTGAGCCTTTCGGGCGTCACACTTGAACGGTCGACCTGCACAACCGCCTGGCCGTTTATGACAGTCCCGTTCGGGCAATCTGTCAACCCAACCGATCGTTCAACTGGGCTCTCGGCCGGTCTAATACACTGCCGGGTCTGTCGTGTCGCTTGACTCGGTCGCGCCTCCTGCGCAGTCGTTCAACGGTCCGACGACCCGATCTGCTAAACCTCCGTCGCTGCCCGTGTGCTTTCGCACTGTTTCGTCGCACCCTTCGTTCAGCCCGTTCGTTACTTCGAACGTCCCGACCACCACTTCCGCCTCCCACCGAAAGTCTGCCTTCACATCGTCGCCCTGAGTCTGTTGTGCGAAGGTGTAGCCAAGACCGAAGCCTTAGAACGATGATCGAACGAATTGCTTGCTCCGAATTGCTTGATGCCTTTGTCCAAATGAGCGCCCTCATACTTATAAGGTTCCTACGCTCACTTGGTGGAGTGTCGGTTACTCAAGCCGACCTCCCTTTGTGTGCACGACGCCCCTACTTCCATTCGGCCGACGTCTTATGTTTCTTCGGGTGGCGCATTACTTGTCGTTCGGGGTGGGTCGGCCTATTCCATAATGGCCACCCACGCCCACGCTATAAGTCGTCCACCCTTGTCCCCCGTGCGCCCGCTCTATACATGCCCGTGTCGCTTTGGTGAACCGTCGTTTGGTCTCGCCCATATTGCCTTGCCGCTGTTCGGTCCTCCTGCCCGTGTCGCGCGCCTGCCGTTCGGGTTCGCCCATCGCCCGGTCCACTTCGCTGTTCGGCCCACGTTTCGTCGTTCGCCGGTGTTTGTTTGTTCGGGCGGGCACCTCCCGTATTGCCCAGCCTACACCGTCGTTCCGTCCGGGTGGGCAGTCGTTCGAACTGTCGCCCTTCTTACCACCGGTCGTCGTGTAGACTCTCGCCCTGTTGTGCCGTTCGTTCAACACCCGGTGCGGGCGGGTATATGTCTGTGTCACTCACCGCCCGATTCCCGTGTCGAACTTATGTTTGTTCGGGCGCTCCGCCTCTGCTGTCCGCCCATGTGCCCGATGCCATCCTGCGTTACATCAGTTAAGTGTATTTTTATGTCGGGTCGTTCAACCGAACTGTTTGGTGACGGGTCCGCCCATCGTCGTTCAGGACGCCCACAGTCGTGTGGCGCGCCCAGTTCCCAGGGCGTTACATCCTCCCCCACCTTATTCCGTTGTCGACCTCGACAACACCATCATGCCCTCTTCGTCTTTCCATATCGAGTCGCCCTCCCGTTTCGTAATCCAGTGCACGATTCGGGAGTGTGCATCCCATACTACACCAAGTCGGAACATCGACCCGGCTTCTCAATACTTCCGTCCTCCAAGTCATCATGGATTTTTCCTGTGCAAGTGTTAAGCAACACTTATTGTTTCGGTCCCTGGCTCAATCCTGCGTGGGAACCCCACAATTCTATTGCCTGTCGGACCATCCTGCTCAATCTCTCTTTCGGGCTCACGGCCTTGAGCAACCAACGGTGAGCCCATCTCCTTGCTCTGCTTAAGAGGCCTCTAACCGGGGTGAGTCTGGTGGTTCACCCGGGTCCCTCAACTTGTTCCATCCATCAAGTCTCTCGTGTCCCCATTGTCGGAGATACTCCTCCCGAGCTTCCTCCTGTATCGTGTCAATTCGAGTTTGAGTCTTCGTACAGGCGCAACCAACTCCTGTTTTCTCGGTCGGTCCCTCGTCCGATCTCCTCAACTTCAAACTGCAATTCCTCACCATGTGCGGGCCTTCACACAGCCAACATTTCAAGGGCTTCTTTTCTTTCGTTCCATCTGGTTTTGACGAGCTCGGTCCGGCTTGATTCCCTCTAACTCCACCTGTTACCGTGTTTCGTTCAGCCTCATGGAACATTGTGCCAACCATGTTTCTAGCGCCATTCCTCCGTCTGTCTTCCCAGCACTGTGTGTTTACCTGGTTGACCAAGTCGAGCTCTCCCTGCCCGACGACCACTATTTTCTTCCCGAAGAGTCTCCTCCGGATCTCCTCTTCGATCTGTTCGACCCTTAAGTCCACTCCCAGCTTCTTTTCTCGTAACCGGGTTCTTTCGTCGAAGATCCCTTGGAGATCTAAGTCGGTTAAGTGGACTGTCTCGTTCACCGGTCCTTGCTTTGTTTTATGAGCGCACTCGCCTACGTCCGGTCCCTTGAGTTTGTCTAGCTCGTTCTGAAACCTCGACCAATCTTCTCGCATCTGCTTCATCTCGGCTTCATATTGAGCCCACCTCAAGTCCCAACGATTTAAGCGCTCCCATGCTTCGGCAACTTCCCGGCTCATCTCCGGTTTGCTTGCCTGCTCCATGTTTGTTCGGTGACTTCCTTCCGGCCCTGTGAAGCTACCTTCGAACTTCTCGGTTCCACTTGATTCCCCATGGGTCATGGCGCCCATGGTCCTTTCAAGCGCCATTCTTCGTTCGCTGTCCACTGTTCCGAATTGTCACCTGTCCGACCGGTTCTTCAACCGTTCTGCCGCACTGCCGACCTGTTTGCTTGTCAACTGTGCGCTTCTAAACCCTGCGACCGATTCGTTCACCAGCTCCAACCTGGAGCTCTGATACCATCTGTCACGCCCTTATATCTTTTTTCGTTTATAAGGGGTGCGGCACTGCCTTATGCCGGGTTCGGGCACAAGCAGACTACGCCTCTTACGACCTCCACACCGATTTAATTCCCTTAAACCGTGTAGTCTTTTAATATTTGTTAGCCGAACCTTTTATAATTAACTGTTATATAATTCCGTTATATAAGTTAACTTAT